>OY992884.1:61149498-61165761 GCA_963921405.1 Cepaea hortensis
CTTTTCCAATTTGCGATAAAGTTTCGTACAAACGCCATTTCTATTCGGATTTGAACGCTTGCGGCGTTTTATTATTAGTTCTTTTTGATAATTCTATTATTCCCGATTTTACACTTAAACGTCTCCGTATTATTTATGCCCGTGGTTGTCACGCACACGTCCTTTGTAAATGTCCATACTACATTTATTATGTTTCAATTTAATATTAATTTTCTTATGTGTATATGGTGTAACATTCGACGACAAGCTGACATGGAGAAAACACATTAAAAAAGCAGTAGCAAAAGCCAGAAGGAAAATTGCCATCCTGAGAAAGCTAACTGAAACCACGTGGGGAGCCAGTGGGAAAATACTTAGCAAAGTTTATCAACAGAGCATACGACCACACTTGGAATACGGGTCAACTGCGTGGTGTTCAGCATCAAAAACTACATTGCAGGAGCTGGACAAGGTGCAAAATCAAGCTCTTAGAGTCATCACAGGAGGGATGAGATCAACCCCTATAGTAGCAATGGAGAAAATGGGGAGGACACAAGCTTTAAGAGAACGCAGAGATACAAAAACACTAATACAAGCAGAAAAGTTTCTCAGCTTGCCAGGCCACCCTATGAAGAACCGATTTGAAAACTTAGCTATGGGGCGGTTGAAAAGAAGTACTTTCATCCACCAGGCCAAACAACTCTGCAGAGAAACCATCGATCTTCCCACAGTTGGTATCCCCCTGACAACCATTCCAGAGCGAACCCCGTGGAAAGATGAACATAGAATATCGCTACAAATCCAGTCAAAAGTGAGAGGAATATTTGACAAGGAAGAACAGAACAGTGTACAGCGCAGAACAGCCACTCTCAGCTTCCTTGATGACGAATACCCACAGGACCTATGGATCCGAGTTTACACAGATGGGTCAGCACAAAATGCTGTACGAAATGGAGAAGCGGGAGTGTACATAGAATACCCAAATAATACTAGGGACACGGTCAGAGTTCCAACAGGAAAGTACTGCCATAACTATGATGCTGAAATTGAGGCAATCAAGATAGCCACAGAGAAATTACAAAATACCAGCCATGGTACACAACCTGCGGTGATATTGACAGATGCAAAATCCATAATAGAAGCGCTCCTGTCTGGGAAATTGCCAGTTCTGAGGACACTACTTTCTGAACTTAGCAGTCAGCGTAAGATCACCATACAGTGGATACCATCCCACTGTGGAGTCCCCGGAAAAGACAAAGCTGATCGATTGGCTAAGGAAGGAGCAAAAGAAGAACAGCCTGGTGTGCCTATTACATACCACCAAAAGAAAAGAATGATCAAATCAATCAGAAGGCCACCAAACCTTACTCAAGACGACTACCACGTTATGGACAGACCAGAACAGGTCATTCTTCTGCGCCTCAGAACAGGACACAATAGATTACGCAACCACATGTATACAAAATTCAAGATTGGTGACTCAGCCATGTGCACATGTGGTTTGGCGTCGCAGACAGCAGAGCACATACTCCAGGATTGCCCAATCTACAACATACTCAGGCGAACCTTCTGGCCTAGAGAGACAACAGTGGAAGATAAACTCTATGGACCGCTGAATGAACTAAAAAAGACTGTTAGATTCATACAAGAGAGGGGACGCAGAGGTGTTTCCGAGGCACCAGGGCCGGGTTATATACTGGCCAAGACCTATTGACGCGTCCTCGCCGAGCGTCCTGGGCAACAGGTCCCTTCGGGGTCCTGGCTGAGGTCAATAGGATCGCCGATTCCTCCGAAGTCGGAGAGTGTCTGCCTGTATGGCGAGGAACCACCAGTCTGCACACCAATAAGCCAGACATGGGACAACGGATACTCACGCAAACCTCAGGTCCTGTATGACATCACACTGATGTTGGACAACAGGATGCCTTCATCCAACATGCAGGACTTTGCGTTGGAGCTCAAGCCAACGAACACAAGCAAGCATACAAGAGACAACATTGCAGTTATAGACATATTTCAGACGAACGAAAGAAGAAGAATAAAAAGATTATATGTATATTTATTTTATTCTTGAGAAAGGTAGTGACTCCCGAACATGGGACAGTTGTGCTGTGTTTTATTCTTACTTATTTCATTAATATTTGGTTTAGTTCCTATTATATTATGACATTATTTTCGCCTATTTCCTCCTGCTTTAATTATTTTGTTTACGTTGGCTGGAGTTCTAGTCAGATATGTAACTATGTGCGTTTGCTCTTATTGTGTGTCCTCGGGATTTTAAAATACATTTTTGTTCCATTATATAAAAAGGGCCAGTCTCCCCGGCGAAAATGTTAACGGCTTTCTCCGTAATCCCGTACATCCACGCGAGGAACACAGCTGAGCGAGATTCGGTAGCGGATCGCGTCGCGTTGGTTACTTACGGGGTATGTGAGCCGGTCGCTCAGAGAGCAATGGCAAAGTACTGAGCGTAATCTTGCCAAGAACTTCAACAACAGCTGAAAGATGCTGGTGTTGTCTGCAACGTCCTGGAAGGGACATGCAACTTTAAAAAAAATACTGAAAAGGAGGGACGTGGACTAAGGTAACTGGCCACAAGAACTCGTGTTGTGAAGGCCAACAAAAGTAATCACCTTGGGAAAAAAATGATTGGGTTTCCCCTTGACACCCACACCCACACAAGAGCGTTTATTCAGATACAACTCAATCCTATACAAAACATAATGAGATAACTAATCGCTTCTCCGGCACTTTGCTCTCCCAGACAAGTTTCCACAACGTTCTGAAAACTAACGGGTAGCTTGCACATGTCGCCATGGCCGAATGAATCAGAGCGATAGCTCTCAAACTTCCGGTGTACTTATGTCGAGCTAGCGGGCTCAATCAGTCCTTATACCGGCCAGCTGGACTTCCTGTCCTTGACTTGGGGATGCAAATTACAAGAACCTCAGAAGATGAAGTGGGTTCGCCTGACGGCGAAGGGCACTGGTAATATGGAAAGCTAAGCCACACGGAAAAAAATCAGTCCAGTGTAGTAGATGTTATAGTACGCGTGTGGACTACGCTTGTATTCAAAGCCAGCAAAAAAAACAAAACAAACAAACAAACGAAAAAAAAGAAAGAAAAAAAAAAAGAAAAAAAAAAAAAAACTGGTACACATTTTAACACGAAACTTTGGTGAATCCAAAGACCTGCTGGATCAGAAATCATTTTGACAATACTTGGGGATTGGATCGAGAACACTATCTTGGTAGCCAAAGGCCACCGAGATACCATAATATTTAGGTAAAGGTAGTCCCATGACATATCCTGCCGCTGTGATTTGAAGTGTTAGTTCTTCACATATTATAGGCTGTGGCATATGGGATGGTCCGGTCCGATATGAGCCGGTCTCCCTGGCCAAGGCGTTAGCGACATTGTTCGTAATCCCGTATATCCACGTAGGAAAACAGCAGCTGCGAGAGTCGGCAGCGGTTCGCGCCGCTCTGGTAACTTACGGGGGTATGTGAGCAGGTCGTTCAGAAAGCAATGGCAAACTACTGAATGTAAAAACTTGCCTAGTACATCAACAGCAGCTGAAAAATGCTGGTGTTGACTGCAACGTCCCGTAAGGGATATGCAACATAAAAAAATGAAATGGGGTGACCACTTCACCTCCTCGTCGACTTACCATCTCAGACAATAGCTAGACATTTCTGAAAATTATAGAGTACCAATTTTTATGAGGCTGGACGGACCCGGGGTTTTACTGATCGTAGAAAGCAATCGTGCTCCACTGGAGTTTGAACCCGAACATCTGTTTGGCAAACAAGCGCACACACCACTCTGCCTCTGGAGCTCCCCGTATAATTTGAATTATCAGCGCCCCCCGCCACCAATCGAACCGATTCCGACTTCTGAGATACTTGTACGAAATGTACGTCCCCAAGTTAAGGACAAGACATCAAGATTTCAGTCCAACTGACCATTAAAAGGGTTGAACCCTTACCTCAGCATCATCACACCGGAAGTTTATGAGTCATCGCTCTAATCCATTCAGCCATGCTGATCTCCGCAAGTTTACCCGTTAGTATTTAGAATGTTCAGGAAACTGAGGCCACTGAGACAGTTCATAAATAGACAGACATGCATTGTTTGGCGCTAATAGAACATAGACTATCGCTACACATCCAGACAAACGTGAGAGGAATATTTGACAAGGAAGAACAGAACAGTGTACAGCTCAGAACAGCCACTCTCAGCTTCCTTGATGACGAATACCCACAGGACCTCTGGATCCGAGTCTACACCGATGGGTCAGCACAAAATGCTGTTCGAAATGGAGGAGCGGGAGTGTACATAGAATACCCAAATAATACTAGAGACACGGCCAGAGTTCCTACAGGAAAGTACTGCCATAACTATGATGATGAAATTGAGGCAATCAAGATAGCCACAGAGAAATTACAAAATACCAGCCATGGTACACAACCTGCAGTGATATTGACAGATGCAAAATCCATAATAGAGGCGTTCCTGTCTGGGAAATTGCCAGGTCTAAGGACACTACTTTCTGAACTTAGCAATCAGCGTGAGGTCACCATACAGTGGATACCATCCCACTGTGGAGTACCCGGAAACGACAGAGCTGATCAATTGGCTAAGGAAGGAGCAAAAGAAGAACAGCCTGATGTGCCCATTACATATCACCAAAAGAAAAGAATGTTCAAATCAATCAGAAGGCCACCAAACCTTACTCAAGACGACTACCACTTTATGGACAGACCAGAACAGGTCATTCTTCTGCGCCTCAGAACAGGACACAATAGATTACGCAACCACATGTATACAAAATTCAAGATTGGTGACTCAGCCATGTGCACATGTGGTTTGGCGTCGCAGACAGCAGAGCACATACTCCAGGATTGCCCAAACTGCAACATATCCAGGTGAACCTTCTGGCCTAGAGAGACAACAGTGGAAGATAAACTCTATGGACCGCTGAGTGAACTAAAAAAGACAGTTAGATTCACACAATAGACAACATTGCAGTTATAAGCATATTTCAGGCGAACGAAAGAAGAAGAAGAAGAAGAAGAAGAAGAAGAAGAAGAAGAAGAAGAAGAAGAAGAAGAAGAAGAAGAAGCAGAAGAAGAAGAAGAAGAAGAAGAAGAAGCAGAAGAAGAAGAAGAAGAAGAAGAAGAAGAAGAAGAAGAAGAAGAAGAAGAAGAAGAAGAAGAAGAAGAAGAAGAAGAAGAAGAAGAAGAAGAAGAAGAAGAAGAAGAAGAAGAAGAAGAAGAAGAAGAAGAAGAAGAAGAAGAAGAAGAAGAAGAAGAAGAAGAAGAAGAAGAAGAAGAAGAAGAAGAAGAAGAAGAAGAAGAAGAAGAAGAAGAAGAAGAAGAAGAAGAAGAAGAAGAAGAAGAAGAAGAAGAAGAAGAAGAAGAAGAAGAAGAAGAAGAAGAAGAAGAAGAAGAAGAAGAAGAAGAAGAAGAAGAAGAAGAAGAAGAAGAAGAAGAAGAAGAAGAAGAAGAAGAAGAAGAAGAAGAAGAAGAAGAAGTTTGAGGACGAACTAGACTACATACAAATTGAAAGCTACAATTTCCGATCGAATCCTTGTCGTAACTATAGATTTCCATTTTTATGTTGCCCAGTTCGTCCTCTAATCTATATTTGTTTCTACTATTTCTATGAGCGCCAAACAATACACGTGTGTTTATGAACTGTTTGAATATGCGACATTTGAAAATAAAAAATATCTTTTATTATGATTGAATGGAAATCAGAGAAATGGAGAATTCGAAATATTCACAAAGAGCGTAAGAGTAATGGCTTCATAAAGTGACAGATCTATTTAGAAGCCCTTGTTGGATAATGCCTATTTTATTTAAATACAAATGGTTGGCTGATGCCAGGCTGATACTGGAGTCCGAATGAGAACAATATATGAGCAGGAGGACCGGCGAATGGTAAAGCACACGCATATACAGGAGCACGATTCAATCGAAGTCTTTATCAACGAGTTATTACGACAAAATAAGTCAGATCTACGATAGTAGACAGTACTACCTGCTTTCTGTTAATTGCGGAGGAGCGCAATTTGGAGGGTACAAGCCTTATCTTGGTACGAGTAAATGCAACCTAAAGACTAAATGTCATGGCAGGGCAGACCGTACCATAAGCCTTGGTCTGCAACTAGTCTAGAATTGAAGCTCCAACAGGCAGACAGTAAGAGTATTGCTTTACTGATCCAACAACATCTGCGGCTGGTCTTGTTCCGGGTGTACTGGTATTACCTTTCCTATGGAATAAACTAGACAGGCCGAGAGAGGGATCAGGCTAAATGGGCAACATATGATCTCTAAATTCGGCCCAGGCTGTATACTATGGAGAGGTATAACTCCATTTTACAAACTATCGTCTGTCAAACAAGCAAGGTGCCAGTCAAATACGAGCCACAAAAATGAGTTATCCACACAGTAATCGCAGAGTCACGGTGAAATCTTTCCGGCGGCACAACCTCGGTCATAGATGCCCAATCGTCATGGCCTCGGCTATTTCAGTAATCGTTTATTGTTCGCATACAGTATTCGATGAACATTGGGAATAACATTGCTCCACATTTGAACAGCATCAGAGACTATATGTGATTTGTATTTCGGCCAAAATGTGATTCATCTATTCACTTCAAAGGATATATAATTCTGCAGTATGTACCTCATGAGATTAAGCGAAATATGTCAGACAACAAATCGTGCTACTTATTGTTTGTGGTCTCTGTGTTCAAGAGACTAAGCATTCTTGCGTTGTGTCTATTTTGTCTTAAATTCCATGTTCTTTTATAAAGATTAAAGTCTAACGCTCGCCTGTTGATATGTGTGTTTTTCCTGTCACCGGCTATGTGGCGATGGGGTTACAGACGTAGTTCGTAATCCCGCATACCCGCGTTCGAAACACAGCTGTGGGCGATTTGGCAGCAGACCACTTTACGTCGAGTTTTTATGAAATGGTATGGTTGCCGATCGTTCAGAAAGCAATGGCAAACTACTGAACGTAAACTTACCCAGGAATCTCGAACAGCCAAGAAAAATGATGATTTTGACTGCTACGTCCTGTAGGATATGCAAAAAAATGTGTGGTCCTTTCGTCGAGCTAACTTGTTATATTGTGTGTCTATTTGGACTATTTTATTAAACCAAGCTTGCAGTAAAACGGCTTGAGTTATAAAGTCGGATGTGTTGCCCTAGTGGAATCGTATTCTTGTTTAGTGTACTCTTACTGCCGTCTCTACATTGTTTCCCCGGTCTTCTTCTGGTAACTATCTTATACATCGGGATTATGGTTGCTTGTAAGCTATTATCGGTAGATGACCGGATTTCATTCTGATAAGATTACCACTATTCGACCTTGTCTCCTCCAAATGACGACGGCGAAGAAAGTGTACTTCAACGCTTGGCCACACGACATCCCAAGGTGTCGAGTTCCTGCAGCGAGGCGTTGCCCTCATTTGGAAGTGGCAAGTTCGAATCCCGTTATAGTAACTAGAGCTGTTAATTTGTATGTTGTCAAGTGTGTTCTCTAATCTCTACTTATTTCTTCTACTTGAATGAGTGCCAGTCAATACTTATGTATGTGTTTATGAGCAGTCTTAGTGGTCTCAGTGGCTTAGCAACAATTCATATTTATGTCTATCATTATGAATTTAGTTGGTCCATTGTTGAGAGCTTAGTTTGTCTATTGTTGTGAGTTTAATTGGTCTATTGTTGTGACTTTAGTTGGCTATTGTTGTGAGTTTAATTGGCTATTGTTGTGAGTTTAGTTGATCTATTGTTGTGAGTTTAGTTGGCTATTGTGAGTTTAATTGGTCTATTGTTGCGAGTTTAGTTGGTCTATTGTTGAGAGTTTAGTTGCTCTATTGTTGAGAGTTTAGTTGGTCTATTGTTGTGAGATTAGTTGGTCTATTGTTGTGAGTTTAATTGGTCTATTGTTGAGAGTTTAATTGGTCTATTGTTGAGAGTTTAGTTGATCTATTGTTGAGAGTTTAATTGGTCTATTGTTTGGAGTTTAGTTGGTCTATTGTTGTGAGTTTAATTTGTCTATTGTTTGGAGTTTAGCTGGTCTATTGTTGTGAGTTTAATTGTTCTATTGTTGTGCGTTTAAATGGTCTATTGTTGTGTGTTCAGTTGGATGGTAGACCTATCTAATCGTGACACTCTTTTCATCGGAGGCTAGAAAATTAAGGCGTGCATGTTAGGCAATACCGGTATAACACATGGCTAATAATCATGGACAATCGGTGAACAAACAACAACAACAAATTCCTAGAAGCTCCAGGGATGTGGTCTTTCAGCATGTAAACTGAAAATTCACTGGACGGTCAAAACGAGTAATCTAAAAGAAAAAAACAAGGCTAAGGAACACAGACAACTTATCACAAACATCAGAAAGAGGCAGTCATCATTTATTTGTGTCAGATTATGAGATGAAAAGTAAAACTAGAACATATTATGACCACACCAAACACACAAACGAAAAAAAGAAGAAGAAAGAAACATAAAACAAAGTAAAAACAATTGTCCTGATGTAGTTTACTGCTATGTGTAGGTGATGTGATGTGACAGGGCCATCACATTCTGTAGGCCTGAGAGCACGGAGGTGGCCAATCTTCCCTCACTTTGACAAGCGTGCATGGCATTCCCAGCGTAGCTCGCTATCAACGTCGTTAGCGAACGCGCTATTGTGATAACTAGAACGATTTGTGAACAGAGAGACAGGGGAAGACAAAGACACCGAAAGAAAATTCGTGAATCTTGTGTCATGGCACGGAAGGAAGTCAGTACACGAATTGATACATGCCGTTGGAGATAGCAAGATGTGAAGAAGTATGGGTGCCCACGTCAGTTGTCTAGGCACTTGATGGTGATGATGTTGATGATGATGATGATGATGATGATGATGATGATGATGATGATGATGATGATGATGATGATGATGATGATGATGATGATGATGACGACGACGACGACGATAGCATGGATTTTATCAGAGTACAAGTTTCCGTATGTCACCTGTGTTCGCTTGATACTTCAGTTAGGCACATTTGAAGGCATCAGGTTCAAATCCGGATGTGTAGATAGCTTTTAACGTTTACAGAATGATATTGACCACAACCCTCATCGAGTTCTGATTGGTCTATAAAAGTACGGGCTAACACCGCATACCCAATACACGTCATGTCGTCGAAATGAGCCCTTTATTTTACTTGTGTTTTATTTTATCTTTACGTTTCTTAACTCCTAAAAGTGCCGACAAATTCCCGTGATTTATTATGTGGTTTGTCTTTACATATAGAAACAAAGATTGTATCACACCGAGTAGATAAGTTTTCAAAAACTGCTGATAAAAATTCACATATTGAAAGTTAAAAATTAGAGACATTTTATCTCCGAGATTCTTAACATGACTTGTAGGTATCAAAATGTAATAATCCGATTTACGAAGAAATAAATTAATACTTGTTAGAATAAAAATTTTATAAACATATATACGAAGAAATACGTTAATATGTGTAGGACTAAAAAATGAAATAAACCTATATACAAAGAAATACATTAATACATGTAGGAATGAAAATTTAGTAAACTTATATACCAAGAAATACATTAAAACTTGTAGATATGAAAATTTAATAAACCTATATACAAAATATAAATAAATAAATAAATTAAATAAAATAAATAATAATACTTGTAGGAATGAAAATTTAATAACGTAGAAAATTCAAAAAAAAAAAAAACAAACAAAAACAAACACGTTAATATAACGCAGAACTTACCTTCAAGTTCTTGAAGAAGTTGATAGCTACCAAAAAAAGTTATCAGTTGAAAAACGATGAAATATTCTGATTGATGACGCCTGTATTAATGTTTATATCTAAATTGCTTTAATCAGTTTACTTTTTTTCAATCTTTCTGTCGTAAAAACAATTGGTTCTCTTCGAAAGGTTAATGAAGACTAACTAAAGAGAGAGCAAAACGCAGCTACATATAAACATAAGTAGAGAGAGGGCTGACTGACGCACGCGCGGTGACAGGCAAGACGGCAGAAGGCGGAGAGTGAAAATAAACTCATGCCCTTTATAGTTTGGTTGAAATTATTAGACGCCCTCACAGTTTTCAGCCGAGTTCTAGTCAGTGACATTGCTAAAGAGGATGGCGGATGAATATATTATTGATGTCGGAGGTGGTAAAAGTAGCGAGCGTCTGCAACTCATTTTCAACGCAATTATTTATGGGTTGGGCTGTATTATTCCTTTGGCTGCCAAATTTGGCACCCGCTTGATTTGGATTCATTTAGATAGACGCCGTAACTGATTCCTAGTGCAACGAATGTCTGTACTATCAGTGGAACTCATATTCTACAGAACAATGTCTCCAAATATGTTAGAGTCGGCACCTTATGGTGAAAGCGAAAAAAAAAAGAGGGTGCATGAGACTGGAGAACTTGTAATGGGTCGAGAAATTTTCCGGTGGGCTTATAGTTTATCTTTAGAGATTGAGATAATGTTCCCTTAGTTCCACAAAAATCAATTCGCGGTTTTTCTTTGTGGGTCGCCGACACCAGAGGGGAACCACTGATATAGAGTACACAGCACTGTACTTGAAACTGGATGGCATTACATGATTACATTTGATTTATTGGATTCAGAAGCCATTTCCATCGCTGTGAGAAACAATCTATCAACTCTCCGATCTGCTCTTTGGCGTCACACTGGGAGAATCCTAGCCGAGTGCACGAACTTTGCAGCCCAGTCGGGGATCTTAATTTACGCAATTCTGAGTTTCTTATCGCCCTCGCGTAATAAGGCCTTTTGCAGAACGTCACGAGGTACTAGTAAGTGTGACCAGCTCGCCTTGACAGAGGAGCGAGGGGGAGATAGATAGATAGATAGATAGATAGATAGATAGATAGAGAGATAGATAGATAGATAGATAGATAGATAGATAGATAGATAGATAGATAGATAGATAGAGAGATAGATAGATAGATAGATAGATAGATAGATAGATAGATAGATAGATAGATAGATAGAGAGATAGATAGATAGATAGATAGATAGATAGATAGATAGATAGATAAATAGATAGATAGATAGATAGATAGATAGATAGAGAGATAGATAGAGAGAGAGATAGATAGATAGATAGATAGATAGATAGATAGATAGATAGATAGATAGATAGATAGATAGATAGATAGATAGATAGATAGAGAGAGAGAGAGCGAGAGAGAGAGAGCGAGAGAGAGAGAGAGAGAGAGAGAGAGAGAGAGAGAGAGAGAGAGAGAGACGAACAATACAAGACCAGGATAGTTTCCCATTACCCCACACAGAAAGCCAGAAGATCAAAAGTTAGTTGCATATTCTTTTCATGACATCCCAGTCAACCCCAGCATTTTTTTTTTTTAGCTATTTATGATTTCTTGGCATGTTTACTTCAGTAGTTTACCATTGTTCATGAATGATCAGCACACTTACCACCGCAGGAAAACCAGTGTATGGTGGCCTGCTTCCAAATCGCCAACATTACCGGTCTTGCGCACCTCGTGGCTAAGCTTGAAGAATTGTGCTTCTATTTAATTAAAAATTCAACGTGTAAATTGAGATAATACAGCTGTATATTAATTTTCTTAGGGTGCCATTGAAAACTGCTCCGTATGCTCTGAATGCCACACTTGACACGCCTATGTTAGGTTGCCGTAACCTCACTTAGACGATCTGAAAGCCAGTGCACCAGTCTTAAAAGAGTTAAAATTCAAGTCTTCTAGAGGATGCACAACCAGTCACCCAAACAACTAAGTGCAGGATGATGTGCAATTTCAAAGTGAGAAAGAAAATATGATATTAAGATCCCATAGAGAAAGAAGACAGACGGCAGTCTAGATAAATACAAATCACAGTAACACTATTCCCAGAACATATACATACAGAATATTTGAAAATTACATCTAAAGGCAGAAGAGAGGAAATAATAATGTCATCGAATCATGCCATTCATTCATTCATTCATTCATTCATTCATTCATTCAGTAGCATGACTTCGGTCCCATAACAACCTTCCGGAAAACCTCTCGATCAAAAGCAAGATGTCCCGCGTCCAATACACCCATCTGGAGATCATCCGCCACATCCTGCACCCATCTTCTCTTTGGCCTTCCTCTTCCTCTCTTCCCAGGCATATACCCCTTCATTATTGTTCTCTCCAAACTTTCGTGACGTTTCAAGTGACCGAAATATTTCAATTTTCTTTGTTTTATCGTCTTTAATAGCCAGCCTTCTTCAATATTCAGCTCTTGAAGCATGGATTCATTAATTCTTTTCTTTACCCAAGATATTCTTAGAACTCGCCTATAACATTTATATTCAAAAGCATTGATGCGCTGCTCAGCTTGTTTAGTAAGTGTCCAGGTCTCACAGGCGTATGTTGCAATGGGAAATATTCATGCTTTTAAAAATCTAATTTTTTTGTAGTTCTGTCTGTCCCACTCCATAATTTGTTCAGTTGTTTTAGTCTTTGATTAGCAATTGATAGTAGTTTAATTTCTTTCATTGTGTCCCCGTTGTTGGTAATCAATGACCCAAGATATTCAAAATTTTCCACTACCTCCAATTTTTCCTCATTAACATATATTTCTTTCTCCATAGTAGTTTTATCTGTATGCATTATCTTTGTTTTTGCTATGTTAAGATATGAGTTGTGATTTTCACTATTCAATTGGGTTGAGGCTATTAGGTTTTCTATACCATTCTGTGTTGTGGATAGCAATATTGTATCATCAACATACCGAATCTCTGGTATGTCATGACCACCGATATTTAAACAATATAAAATGACACAAAATAGTGCAGCTTTACATAACAGAATTACAACACATACAGGACCTTGCGGCGATTAGCCTTCATCAGCAAACAAACACATTCACCTCCCCCGATGTGTCTCCACCTTGACGTGGTGGGGGAGCTTGCGTGTCCCATCGACCCCATTTTGCTTGCCGATGGATGAAAAACTACATATCGGACAGCTTATGGGATAGGGACCAGACTAAGAGAGACACAACCTGCTGCTCTGCAGGTTAGGCTGAGGATAGCAGTCAAAAGATTAAATCAGGTACACGAAGGCAGAAGACCTTCGTCCGGACAAAACTATAAGGCTCTCTGTCAAGGGCTGTGGCTGAAGCCACAAACCCGCGGATCTGAGAGCCGGGCCGATACACACCTACCGATAAATAGAGGTACTGAGCACGCTACATGCCCAGTTCTGATACTTGTTTGAAGGCTCTCAGCTGGGGGATATGACGGATTCCCGGATGAGAGGGCCTGGCCGTTTCTCGTTCACTGCTGCACGGAGGTAAGGTGCTGAGCCGGCAGCACATGTAGCCTACCTCGTGAGCGAGAATAAAAATGCAGAAAGTGTCCCAGTCGAATGAAATGGCTACGAAAACTGTCTGTATCTAACACATAGAGTGTAGACAAAAGTGAAAAAACGTCCCAAATAACACAAAATGGAACGCACGGCTAGCGAATCCATTGCGTGGTCCGAAGTCAAAAGCAAAAGCTTACCGAGCGGATGTCGCCCGCAGTCTGACCGTTCCTGGTGTGTGCTTGAGCGACCAGTAAGTAAAAAGCGAGATGCCCAACACATGGAAGTGAGGAACTAAAGCAGCCATGAGCAGGACGTCGCAACTCCTTGGGTGAGCCCAGTCTCAGAGCAATATGTGCCGGCTCTGCAATTATGGAAGCCTCCTTGGATAGCCTTGGATAAGCCCATGGTCTGCCCCTGCCTTCCCTTGAGGGGTTAACCGTGATGTCGATGATCTTTCTATCTTGACCAGCTGAGATGTGGGCGACATCACAACAAAAAGTCTAACGTGCCTCGAAACCCGAGAGCTAACCTCATTAAAGAATGCCTGCTAAAGCCGGAAGTGCCGTCCTACGGGTGGCAAACTAAAAATTGGCACTACGCATTTACGTCCGAGTGAAATGTCTCGTCCGAATGTCTCTCGTGCTAGGAACAGCTCTGACTGCCTAGTTTCCGAATGTCGCTCTTGTTCGGAACAGCTCTGACTAGGTAGTTTTCCGAATGTCTGTCGTGCCTGGAACAGCTCTGACGGGCGCAACGACAAGCACATGTCCGAAAACTCGCTGAGTGGATACCGTTTGCAGACCTGTCTGGTTTTGTGCGGGAACGGCCCGGGGCGAATGAAATGCCCAATATATTGAAGTGAGAATTAAAGCAGCCATGAGCAGGACGTGACGAATCCCTTGGTGAGCCCAGTAACAGGGCACTATGTGTCGGCCCTGCAACTATGGAAGCAACCTTGGATGGCGGAAAATGCTATGGACTGTCCCTTCCTTCTCTTGAGGGATGACCGAAGTCCTCGACTGTTCCAACTTGACCAGCTGAGATGTGGACGGTACCACAAAAGTGAGAGTCTCCCAGGAATGCTAACCTGGTCAAAAATGCACGCATAAGCCGGATGTGTTGACCTAAGGGTTTTCAACCCAAGGGTGCCTAACGCACACCGCAATGACATCTGAAAAAATACTCCGGATGAACGAAAAGAAGGAAGAAGAAGAAACACATTCACAAAACACAACAAATAGTCAAGGAGATCTCCTGTGACTACATCAAAACGTGACGACAGGACGAGAAGAACAAAAATATGAAAAAATTAAAGCAATGAAGAGAAAATGAAAATTTGAAAAAATGTGCATACTTACCTCAGAATTCCAAGCTGAGTATAACCCCGAATATCACCGATGTCTTCTTTTTATACCCAACCGAGGGATTGGGATGCAGGATGATGACGGGGTGGTGGGTGTAACGGTTCAGTGAGCACATTGAAAGAAAGGGGGGGGGGGGGTGGGCAGGAAGGTAGGACGGCAACCTGTGATAGTAGTCTGAGACTGGTATCTGAGCAATCCCAGTGGATGTACTAACAAAGCATGAGTGGGTGCCAGTGAATGGGTTGGCCCTGGTGGACGAATACTGAAGAGCAATGGAGTGTGAACCCAAGTATGATGGTGATACTATCCAAACTCACATTATGCACTCTTTTATGTTATTGTGAGGCGAGTCCTAAAATCTGGGTGGACTGATATGTGTGAGCGCACATACATACATCTACACCGCTCAACAGACATTCATACAATAGTGTACATGGACATGTGCAATGTATATATGAGAAGAGAGAGAGGGAGAGAGAGAGCTAGAGAGAGAGAGGCTGGTATAGTTACTACGATATGCCACATGGGGTATGCGGACACACGATATGGGTAGGCACAGAGAAGCAATTTTTGAGAGAGAGAGAGAGAGAGAGAGAGAGAGAGAGAGTGAGAGAGAGAGGGAGAGGGAAAGAGAGAGAGCGAGAGAGAGAGAGAGAGAGAGGTTGGTATCGTTCCTGCGACATGCCCTATGAGGTATGCGGAGTAGGTAGGTCTACAAATACGAGGCTTCACTCATACTGTTCCCTATGAAATAGGGTCAGTAAGGTTGATTGTTATACCACGTATTTTAGGATCGAATCACCCAAAGCTTGTGTTATTAGGGTTGTATAAGATCCGACCACCAGAAATACACATGGTATAGGTATGCACAGAGAAGCAAGATTGTTGAGAGAGAGAGAGAGAGAGAGAGAGAGAGAGAGAGAGAGAGAGAGAGAGAGAGAGAGAGAGAGAGAGAGAGAGGTATAGTTCCTGCGACATGCCATATGGGGTATGTGGATATACCGGTATTTAGGGCATCATGTAGCTCCCTGTTTATATCATCTCTTACATTTCTCGTTATATTTTCTGGGGTATAGGTAAAACAAATAGGGTGACAGCACGCAGCCCTGACGGACTCCTTGCTTGATGTCAAACCAACCTGATGTCTCGCCATCTATTCTAACCGCTGTTTGTTGGTCTAGATAAAGCATTTTTCTGAGTTGTATTACATATGATGGAAAGCCCATATTCCTCATGATTTCGCAACGTTTCTGCTGTTGTACACAGTCAAATGCTTTTGAGGTAATCCACAAAACATGAGAAAAGGTTTACATTAAATTATCTGCACTTCTCTATTATTAATCGCATGTTGAGAATGTTATCTCTTGTTCCTCTTCCTTGTCTAAATCCAGCTTGAACCACGTTAATTTCTTCTTCCATTTTCTTACGAAGTCTTCTCATTATGATTTTTAGTAGAATTTTACTTGCATGACAGATCAAATACAAATACTTGGGTCCAATCTTCAACTGCTCCAACATAATAA
>OY992884.1:61165961-61217196 GCA_963921405.1 Cepaea hortensis
AGAAGAAGAAGAAGAAGAAGAAGAAGAAGAAGAAGAAGAAGAAGAAGGCAACAGTTCTATAGTTGTGTGAATAATTTCAGGTGCCCTTTTTGATTGGAATGAAAATAGTTCTCTTCCAGTCTTTTAGCCATATACCAAATTTCCATATCTTTTTTTTACATAATGCGTGATAGATTTGTATGCTTTCTTCTCCTCCCGCTTTAATTAGCTCAGCTGGTATCTCATCACATCCAGGTGATGTACCATTCTTCGGGTTCTTTATTGCCAATGCAATTTCATCTAATGAGGGTTCAGGTTCTGTCTCTGCTGTCATTGGCTCGTGTATCTCATTCATATCCTCACTGTCACTCATATCATACATTCCACTGCAGTACTCCTGCCATCTTTCTAGAATTTGTCTAGATTCTGTTAAGGTATTTCCCATCTTGTCACAGATAACATACAGTTGAAGATGAACATTTCTTGTCAATAACTTAATTTCTTTCAACATTTCGTAATCCCTTCCAGTCTTATGATATTGCTCTGTCATATTTCTGTTATGGGCGACCTTTATTATGGACAGCACAAATAGGAACATATACTAAAGGCAAAGATAGTCACATAACACACACTGTGAGCAGTTTTAGTACTTCACTGGACAGCACAAATAGGAACATATACTAAAGGCAAAGTTAGTCACATATCACACACTGTGAGCAGTGTTAGTACTTCACTGGACAGCACAAATAGGAACATATACTAAAGGCAAAGTTAGTCACATATCACACACTGTGAGCAGTGTTAGTACTTCACTGGACAGCACAAATAGGAACATATACTAAAGGCAAAGTTAGTCACATATCACACACTGTGAGCAGTGTTAGTACTTCACATACTCATGGCCACGACATATGAGGTGGTATGGTTGGTTTCCTTCATCGTTGCCTTCTCATGAAATTATAAAAACTGACTGGTATCAATTCATGGGATCAAGAGTCTTCTCCGCAGGCCGTGATGAGAGCAACATTCATCAAAGAACCTGCGACTACACGATAGTGATGGATAGATTTAAGGCAGCGCAGAACGGCCAGGGTTCATTTTTCAATGTGAGAACCATCTTTAAGAAATCTACAGAGTACAATGTATATGTTTAGGGCTGTGCCGTGCTATGATACAAAGAGGCGGTTGCAGCAGGCAGCGCGGTAAGGGGTCTTTATAAAGGGGCCACATTTTTAAAGAAAATAACATGTAAGGGGCGGCATTTCGAAGACTTGCACCATACTGAGAAAATCTATAGCACGGTACTGTATCTCTTCTTACTTTTTCACAGACTACAATAAAGTAAGGTATTCTACTGCGTTCAACATAGGAAATTATGGAATATTGGGGTGCGCAATATATTTGATCCATTTAACAGATACACACTACCGCTTAAAAGCAGTTATCAGAGAAGCAAGTAAAACAGTCTGGTTTGAGGTGCAACGAGGGGTACGACAGTGCTACATTCTCTCCTCATAACTGTTCAACATTTACACAGAACATATAGTGAGAAATGTCACAAATGATGAGGCCTGTGACAATGTTGATCAATTCTTCTGCTTATATTCTATACCAAGTGGCATTGATCGGCATATCTGTCCACAGATACTGTTAATGATTTCTGATACCAATGTTCCTCCTTGCCATGGTGCCAAACTGTTAGGCATCTTCTCTATTAACTCCCACCCCCCCCCACCCTCTAAATTTCCACGAATCCCACGCCTCTTGACTTGTCCTGAGAATGTGGACCAGTCTTCTGATGTGAGTAACCAGTTCTCTCTGTGAGCTTTACAAATGCTTTCATTACACTTTTTTATCTGTTCGTAATGTTTTCATAATTTTTTTTAAACCACATCTCTACATCCTCCATATAATTTCTCATTATTCAGCTGATTGTTCTTTATTCACTTCCGCACATCCAGATTGGCCTGGTATAACCAAGAGCTTTTCTTCCCGCTTAAGTTGCCAAAGATATATTGTATAGCGCATTCTTCATCTAGTGCAGTGGTTCTCAACCGGTGGGGAAATCCCCCCCCCCCAGGGGGGAGTTTTGGGGTTTCCAGGGGGGGGGGGGTGAAGATTATTTCAATATCGCGTTAATACAAGAACCGATTATTTGATATTGTTTTTCCCTTCATACGGTTCTGTACGTATCACCCTTCTGAAATTCATTTTATAACATAAGTAGATCCGCAAATCACGTTTTATGTAGATGTCTAGACTTGTTTTAGTTTTAGTATGTGCTATTAAATTTAGCTTCAGTTATTAGTATACTGTGTAGGGGCAGGGGGGAATTTTTAGGGAAGAAATACGAACGGGGGGGGGGGGGGATGACGTTCTAAAATTATGGTGAGGGGGGGGGGAATGACGTCCTAAAAATGTGGTGAAGGGAGGCACGGGCCAAAAAAGGTTGAGAACCACTGATCTAGTGAAATGCTGCTTGTGCTGTAACTATTCTATTACATATCTGCAATATCTGTTAGACATGATAGTACAAGATAGTGCAACATAAGAACTACCCTTGAATATCAATCATTAATATATATCATTAATGTATATCATGTATAGTCTAGTTTAGTTTAGTTTAGTCGATGGATCAACATCACGGCACACAGGTGCAGCCCATAAGTACTCCGTTCTTCTCCTAACTAAAACCTGAGTCTGGAGAAACTCAGCTCAGTGCACGAACTCCGTAGCACCGGCGAGGATCCTGATATATTTTGGGTAGATTTTAAACTCGAAATTTTGCCCGGGCAGCGCCGTTATGCTACTCTTTTTCGATTTCCAACTGACAAGGGATTTTTTACGTGCGCAACAATACACACGGGTGTCCGATCTCACTACCCAGAGACCAGGGGAAATTTATTACTAGAAGTCCAGGAGAAAAAATCCCGGAACCCGGGACCTCCAGCACTCAAGGTGGACACCATACCTCGAGACCACGCAGCCCACTCATATATATCATGTATATATTAATATCAATAATATAAATAATTAATGGTCATATCAAAGAAACATAACAAAGAATGTAATATTACACGAGAAAAGAAAATACTTAACCCAAGTCATTACATTCAAATAGTTAGTTAGTTAGTTAGTTAGTTAGTTAGTTAGTTAGTTAGTTGGTTAGTTAGTCGCAGTTACAACTTCACAGCAACGGGTCGTCCCCCATTATGCTCCGTTCCTGTGCCAGTGAATATCACATAAAATGCTCCTTACTGCCCCACGTGAAAAGTGAAAAAAAAACAGGAGTCTCGACAGCCAACATCCCGCACTGGTACACTGTGCATAATGCCGCCGCCAGAAATTCAACACTAAAGTCTCCCACGAACAATACATACAGTTCATCTTCGATGGAAGCGCGGTCCCAAGAACACCAGCAGCCACACATTACTGCACAGGGCACAAACCAGTCCGTTTTGCGACAAAGCCATTCATCTCGAACATGCAGTTCACGCCACAAATTACATTCAAATATATAGAAGCAATAATAACAGCGGATATAATATGCGGGACAAACATTAAGAGTAGGATAGACAACAACAACAACAACAACAACAACAACAACAACAACAACAACAACAACAACAACAACAACAACAACAACAACAACAACAAACACAACAACAACAACAACAACAAAATCAACAACAACAAAATCAACAACAACAACAATAACAAAAAGCGGCACCCCAGAAGATTAAATATTCTTACGTAATATATTATGTAATATATTATTCTTATTCACTACCAGTTTGTTAATGTTCTGTCTTACGGTTGTTAGTTGTGCATCATGTTCTGTCTAACGGCAGTTAGTTGTACATGGCACACCGATCTACTGAGTCCATTAATTAGCTCTCGGTCTCCTCCTCATTATCACCCTTGACGTGTAGCGGTCGATGGCACCAGTTATGTGTCGGTTGACTATTCTTCATTGGCGTCCTGCATGCCGCTCCTATCTGGCTTCACCCCTTTTCACTTGATGTTCTCACAGTCTTGTCAGGATTACAGATTAGCAGTTATCATTTGATTCATTTTGTCGCCCCGCCTCTCTGACAACATTCAATATATCAGCCAAGTTCATTAATAGTCCGCGTACAAACCCATCAGTTTGCTCATTTCCTCGTGGCAAAAAAAAACATAAACTTGATTTTTTTTTAAAAATCAGGCTTTGTCACGCCTTAGAACAGGACACAATAGATTACGTAACCACATGTATAGAAAATTCAAGATTGGTGACTCAGCCATGTGCACATGTGGTTTGGCGTCGCAGACAGCAGAGCACATACTCCAGGATTGCCCATACCACAACATATCCAGGCGAACCTTCTGGCCTAGAGGGACAACAGTGGAAGATAAACTCTATGGACCGCTGTGTGAACTGAAAAAGACTGTTAGATTCATACAAGAGACAACATTGCAGTTATAAACATATTTCAGGCGAACGAAAGAAGAAGAGGAAGTCACTCCTGGGAAACTTCATGCGCTGTCTTGGAGCCTAGCCCATTGAGTCGATGAGAAAGCATTCTGGGAGAAGATCTGTGTCTCCATCCAGTCTAAAGCTTGAGTTACTGCCATGACCTCCAAAGTCACGCCACTTGTCACAGAAAATGCAATATAGCCTTCTTTCACAGTTTCCCCTCCTATGTAAACCGTAGAAGCGTTTGAGCTCCTCGCGCGTCGCACAGAACACCATCTGTCTAGATAACTGCCTCATCCTCAGTAGAATTCTCAACAATCAAAGCCTGAACTTCTGCCTCCACATTTAGTGGCTTTTTTGCCTGCACCCATCTTGATGTGTACTTTGATGTTACATTATGAAAGAGATGATTTTCTTTGTAATTACCATTGTTCTTTTTTTCTGAGAGTTGCGGTAATACAGTGGCTAGCGGTCTCAATGTATCGGTTGAAAAGGGTCCTTTACTTTCCTATTTTTCTTCTAAGAACTTTGTTTTAACTTTCTGTTCCAATATTTTTATCAGTTCGTGTAACTGCTTTTCATTTTCAGCGACCAAAACCATGTCATCAGAATATCACCTGCTGTTTATAATGTCCACCAACTGATGTTCCTGACATATGTCTGGATTTCATTACTTATTTCATTATACAAACTGAGAAGATCAGTATAATAATAGTACAAAATTATGTCTAACATCTGATTTAATGTGTTGAATAAATTTCAGTTTGGTTACCATTTTTGTTGCCTTAAATGTGTTTTGTTTATTATGCTCAAATGTTAACAATCATTATTACAATATTCTAACATTCTAATAACTGATAAAAATTCCCGAATTTTATATGCAACTTTTACAGTCTTCCTACCAAACAGCGCTTGCTTATTTTCATTTCACGTTATTCCAAATTGTGGGATGATAAAATAGAAATGGGGGATCGATGTCCCAAATTCTCAGTCCCCAACTATTATAGGAACACCAGGAATTGGCTCGTAAGACTCCCTAGTGATAAAACAGATATATACTATAAGATTCCACTAGGTATAAGCCAGTTTTTCTAATAGAAGACCAAGAGAGCACAGGGAAGTCACTGTTTTGAGATAAAATAAAGATCACTCTGATTAGAGTGCAAGCGAGGTGTATCCCCATCACCAGCTCTCTGGATTTTGTTGTCAAATGAAGTAGCACTATCACACTGTTATTGAACACAGAAATGCATAAATGACACCGATGAAATTACGTAACACAATCTAATAATAGTATAATTCTGTATTGAAATAAAGGGGGTGGGGGAGGATGCACCATGGGCCATTCTAATATACAAAATTAACATTTCACAACTGACATAATTGTCCAAATATCAATCATATTTGAATTATCAGAAAATTCTAGTTGAATCAAATAATACTGAATGTTCTCCTGTCTTCAGCTAATCTAAATGCTGGGGGTTAATGTTCATCTTGCTTGGTATCTAGTGTAAAAGTTCCTTTGTGGAAGAATAACTGTAGGGATTAGTGGAGACTAATTGGTGTTGTTTAAGGGTCGTTGGCCTCTGGGTGGAAATGAATATTGAGTTTACATGGGTGTTGCATGCCACATATCTGGCTTCTTGCGGCGGGGCACTGGCAGTCTGGTGTGGCAAATACCGATTGACGGCCCTATGCTCCTCGTGGCAAGATAAAAGAGAAGACTGTCCTCATTCACTGAGGATTGCACCACTCTGGCCAGGGATGTTCCCAGTCTTAGGAGGCCCACATGTGTCAACGGACCACCACCCATCATCATCATCTGTTGAAAAAAACACACACACACACACACACACACACACACACACACACACACACACACACACACACACACACACACACACACATGTATTCATCCTCACAATAAAATTTGGGGGAAAAAGAACTCAAGAGCTCAATAGCCACATAAGAGGTCTACACCGTTGTGTGTTGTCCCTCCTATGACTAGCTGTGTCTCTCACCCGCACACATATACACGTGACATAGGAATCCCTCTATCATGTCTGCAAGGCTCGCTTATACCCTTCGTGCACCGAGTCTCTTACTCAGTAGTATGCTCAACCACCCATTGGTCCAGTCCACTGCTAGAGCTCCAACTCAGAGTGCCATCGTAACAAAATTATTGTCCATCATTTCCTCCTTCAGGGCAGAGGATTGTAATAACCATTACGTGTGTGTGTGTGTGTGTGTGTGTGTGTGTGTGTGTGTGTATATATATATATATATATATATATATATATATATATAAACATGCACCTAATATATGCAAAAATATACTGAAGTCACTATTATTATACAAGACATGAAATCACTGTCTTGCCAAGATAAATTACCTATAGATGTTCCTAGCAATAGTCGACAATTGTTGTGCACAGTGAGCAGCTGGGGTTGGAATTAAATTGTAAGAAGACACAGGTTGTGGTCATCACTAGGAAGAACGAAGTACCACAATGTAATATACAAGTAAATGGGAATATTCTTCAACAAGTGAATCGGTACAATTATCTCGGAGCAGTCATAACATCTGATGGGAGATGCCTTGAAGAGATTAGAACAAGAATCGCCATGGCGAAAGTAGCCTTTAGCAAGATGAAAAACATTCTGACCTATAAAAAGATGTCAATTGAAAAAGAGTATTGAGGGGATACATAGAGCCTGTTCTTTTGTATGGATGTGAAACTTGGACAATGTGCAATCAAGCTGAAAAACATCTGATGGCTACATAAATGTGGTTTCTGAGGAAAATGCAAAGAATACCATGGACAGACAGAAAAACCAATGACCAAGTACTACAGGAGACAAATGAAAATCGTAAATTGATTAGAGAAATTAGACGTAGACAGTCAAAATCTTTTAGACATGTTATGAGAAGAAATGGATTGGAGAACTTAGTGAGAACTGGCAAGATCGAAGGGAACAGACATAGAGGAAGACCGAGAGGAAAATACCTAGATGGCTTGGCCATATGACATGGACGAGACAGGAACACTGAGCTGATCCACGACGCTCGTGATCGAGTGAAATGGCGAGACATGACCGCCCACGCTTTCCGGCATGGCACATGATTGACTGGCTGAGTCGACGAAAGATAATCCATTATTTCTTTTATCAGCAAAAGGGAAATCATCAGTAGATTTCTAGAATAAGTCATTTCGTTAGACAGCAGTCTCTAAACCCATTCTACGGAGAAAAAGACTATTAACTGCAAGAGTTCAAATCCTTTCTATCGATCGGGTTAGTACTACAAACGGCTCTTATCGTGTGTTTGCAGTGAAACAGAGCTTTTTTAAATGTTACAGGACTTTGCAGTCAACATCAGCATGTTTCAGCCGCTGTTGATGTACTAGGCAAGATTACGCTCAGTAGTTTACGATTGCTTTCTGAGCTACCGGCTCGCATACCCCGTAAGTTACCAACGCAGCGAGAACCGCTACCGATTCTCGCGCAGGTTACATTCCTCACGTGGATATACGAGATTACGGAGAAAGAGTTAACTCCTAGACCAGGGAGCTAGTCTGTACAATATCCACTGAATCACACAACCATATTGTCTGAATTAACCACACTTTGCTGTCCACCATCCCATGACTGACTGCACTGGGACAGCCTCGTTACCAGCATATATGAACCAGCATGATCCCCCTCTCCCTTCCTTAGGGAGATTAATCAGCCCTCTCTTGTAAGGTAATGTTTAGTCTGTTGAATATCCTGTTTACCTTAAACATTCAATGATTTTAGTTTTACAAACCACTCTCTGTAAGTGTAGTCTACCATTCTCACTTAACCCTTCATGCCTTTTGCATTCCAACTCGGCGAAATTAGGGGCCGTTTCGTTTGCAAAATTGGGTTAGTCTGTTTACATCAGTGTTTCCCAACCTTTTTTGTGCCATGCCCCATTTAAGCCTTTCTAAAATTCATATTGCCCCCCCTCCCCCCCCCCCCCCCTCAACATATACATTATTTTTAATATTCAAAAATTGAAATGTTCACTAAAGAAACTTGAATGATAGGTTTTAGGAAGAAATCACTAGGTAATTATTGAGCAAACAGTAAGTAAATTTTCAAAACATATAATGGAGAACTGAAATTCAAGTACAAAATAATTTTAATGAAAAATTTTTTCTATATTATTTTAATTATTAGTAATTATTTATTATTTAAATTTAGTGAGATCCTTGCGCTTGATGCTTGCTGCAAAGAGATCTTATGTCAGGTTCCAATTTAGTTAACTTCAGTCTCAAGTCTCCCCGTTTTGTTATATTCAGCCGATTTCTTCCATTTTCGAATTGCCCCCCTTAACAGTCAAATTGCCCCCCTGTGGGGCGTAGGCCCCACGTTGGGAAACACTGGTTTACATTGTATCTCCCACGTTGAACCAAATGGTGTCTACTTACATTCCATTAGTTGCAGTGCCAGCCTTAAACTCACAGGTCGCCTAGCTAATGATAACGCATTTAGGATATGCTTTGTTAGTCTTAAATAACACAACAGAGGCCTGTAAATTAGCCCACATTCAGATATCGTCTGAAAAATGCGCTGACTGCTAATTGCCAAGTTTTGTGAGCTAAACAATGTACTTTTGGTTGCAAAATGTTATACAAATCATGCCTTAATGTAGCTACTTGTCAATTCCTATTGTTATGTATTGTTGTGTGAACCTTCTGGCCTAAAGAAACAACAGTGGAAGATAAACGCTGTAGACCAATGAGTGAACCAAAAAAAAAAAAAAAAAGACAGTTAAGTTTATAGAAGAGACATTTCAGATATATACAATTTCTAGCGAATAAAAGAGGAAACAGAAGAATATTATTGTGATTTTCACCTTGTTGTTTTCTAATGGCAGCTTGTTGCAGCAACGTCCGGTTTTTTAAAATTTCAATTGTGTAAAGTTAAGCTACATTTTATGTTTTTCAATTGTTCACAACTGGTAAACCTGTTTCATGCATACATATAATCAAGACTTTAGATGTTTCACTCCCACGACCTACATTGGGTGCAGCAGGCTGGCTGCTATACCAGCCATTTTGCCAACAGTTAAACATTATGAAAATGAAGAAACCACAATAGGCATGGTATTGTCTCCATCTCCTTGCCTGAAAATATGTTCCAAGTCTTCAGAGTGTTTCACATTGGTGGAAGTAAATGTCGTTTTCTTGTCGATTGAAAACTGAGCATGTAATCTCTCCTATTTTGACAATTCTTTTTCTCAGTTTTCTCACTAAATAATACGGTTTACATGTGACCCAAGTAATTCCCACATGCATTTCTAAATCGTCAAGTACTTAGGAAGTATAATATAATCAAATGGCAAATCAGAAGACGTGATCGAGAATAGATGTAATACGGCAAATCAGCTGATTGGACAAATGGCATCAATACTAAAGAACAAACTCGTGTCAATAGATACTAAAAAGCAATCTACAACACAATCATCTTAGCAACTCTATGCTACCAATGCCAAGTCTGGACAATGATAGAAAAAGAGAAAATTAAAATTAAAACAAAAGACATGAGATTTATGAGAAGAACACAACGTGTCAAGAAGAGAGAAAATCAGAAATGATGAAATCAGGACTAAAGTAAGGGTAACAGCAGTGCACGTTTTAATTAAAACAACAGCAAGTGAAATAATTTGGCCACATAGCTAGGCTACCAACTGACAGTAAACCATAACAAGCAATGATGTACAGACCAAATGGAACAAGAAGAAGAGGCCAACCATGTAAACGATGGACAGGTGGAATAACAGAGTCCATGAGAATCTCGACATATGATGCCCATAAACGGGCACTCTCCAGCTGTTTATGCTTCACATCAACACCACAAGGTACAAGAGGAACAAGATGAGATAAGATGATGATGATATTTTAAAAAACTCAGTATGAATGTCCAGAAAGACTTCTATTGCTCAAGGTAATTTGTCGCCACTTTTCAAAAACAGGACACAAAAGCAGCTGTCGCACAACTTTCACCCCTTCTAGCTAAGCAACTTAAACCACTTCCACTTCAAATTTTGTCTTTTGCATAAAATTGATAGCATGTATTAGACTAATTAGCAGACTGTGGCCACAGATCAATAAAACTTGTGATGAATATGGGTTATGTTTCACAGAAGCAAAAGCCATTGCCTTGCTGGAAACATACGAGCTGATTTTGATAGATTTACCAAGCCAACAGACAAGTACCCTAAAAAATAAAAACACAAGGCAAAATGAAAATAATGGTGGAGAGTCTAAACAAAGCAACATTGCAGGAAGCCCTGAGCCCATTCCATGAGGGCAAAGAACAAAAATTACAAACCATACTTGTCTGAAGTACTACACATTTTGAAGGATAAGGTTGAAGATTCCAGAAGACAGCAGAGAAACATCTTGCTCCAAGCCATCGATGTGTTGAAGAACGATGTTCCCCAAGGGGGAGTCCTAGCTTACATAAATGCCATTACAGAAAGTTTTCCAGCCATAGTACACACCTCCAATTTTGCAGATGACCTAGCCATGTTGACTTCTGAGGAATATATTAGTATAGCTACCAATATAATATAGTAAACCTTATCTATATTCGAGGCATTGTCAAAAACATGGTTAGTGAAGATCACTGAGGTACTATGAATGCAAGACACAGCGTTCACACTTTCAAATAAAACACAGTACTCTAAGTTAGTATTGAACAGAAAATTACTGCATCAGGAAGAAAATCTAAACTGCCTAGGTAACACCTTTGATCATTGCCTGAGACAGGAGACATAGGGTGAGACAAAGTGAACAAGAGCAAGGTAAAGAATGGCAATCAAGAAAAAGCTTGCTGGTACAACATGAGGAGCAGTTGAGAAACTTCTCAAAAGCTATATACTGGTCAAGTAAGTCCTGCCCTTGAAAATGCAGCTTGGGCAACAGCAGCTGTCAAACTTTAACTTAGAAATAGTTTAAAAATCAAAGAATGAGGATCATAATTGAAGGCATAAAAATAATGTTTATTAACATTCTGGAAAAGATCACAGATCTACAAAAAAAAAATGTAGGATACAAAAGATATTTGAGCCAAGATACAAGCGGGAAAATGTAGAATGTTGACAGACCACACCATGTATGAGAGGTTTAATAGTTTGGAAGGGGAAGACTAAAGAGAAGCAACTTTGTAGAATCTGCAAAAAGAAATATTAGGACACATCCTATAATTAACATATCAAGTCAAGACCCATTTACAATGCATACAGGTTCTCAGCTTGAAGACAGAGGCAACTGGCTGAGATGAATGAAAACATGCCTGGTATTGATAAAAAGAACAGAAATAAATTTTTTTAAAGCCATAAATTACACAGAAAAACAATACATAAGTATCACATGGACCCATGGATATACAAATGGATCTACTAAAAAAAACTCAATAGGAAATAGGGGTGGAGGAATTCTCCTGACTCTAAAAAAATTGAAAAAAGAAATTACAGTCAGTGGCAGCTGGAACCTTCTAAGCAACTTCAGAGTAGAGATAGAGTACTTGAACACGGCAGCACATATGCTGTTGACAAAAAAAGAAAAAAGAGAAAGACATAGCTCTTTTCACAGATGCAAAGTCTATTGTGTCAATTTTGAAGAGCAGAAACAGTGCAGAACTTGCTGACCTAAGAGCAGGAATTTATTGACTAATTAGAAATCCAAAAGGATTGCAATACAACGGATGCCATCACATTGCTATATAACTGGAAATAAACAGGGTGAATGATTGGCAAAGGAAGGTGGAAGACTACCAATCATAACCTTTGATGTGGCAAGAGGTTTATAAGGAGCACTTATATAACAAAGTGGAAGCTGGAGAACGAACGAAAAAAACTTTACTTTAAAAGGGTTGAAAATTTGGAATACTTTCCCATTTAATACTCAGCTCTTCTGATCTCTCTCGGAGCACCCATGCCACCAGAAAGATGACGCATATTACCAACTCAACCGAAGTGAACAAGTAGCAATCTTCAGATTCTGCACTGGATATAACAGGCTGAAATACCATGTGTTCACATAAGTAAAGGTAGGTATTAGTTATTTACATATCCTTTACAGAATATCGCAGTAAACTCCAGCATGTTTTGGCTGATTGTGATTTCTTGGCAAATTTATGTTCAGTAGTTTGCCATGGCTTTCTGAACGACCAGGACTCGTACTATTGTTTTAAAACCAACTCAAGGCGATCTGCTGCCAAATTTCTCGCAGCTGTTTTGAAAGCGGTATGCGGATTACGAATTGCGTCCATAACCCATTCACCACAGAGCTAGCAAAGGTAGAGGATACTGACAAAATAATGGTGGCATTGGTAAAGTGAGGGCCAATTGTTTACTGCAACATATGCAGAATAGAGAACATTACTGTGGCCTGCGCCTGCTCCATTTGAGGACACACTCTAAGGAAATGTCAGCAACCTCAAGTTGATTGCTGCGTTCTTTAAAAATATTCAGGCTGACATCTGAAGGTGTACACAGATTGTGACGAAATGACAGAGAGGAGTGGACAATCATGGCTGTCAGTTAGTTAGTTAGTTAGTTAGTCGAGGTTTCAACTTCACGGCAACGGGTCGTCCCCATTATGCTCCATTCCCGTGCCAGCGAATATCACATAAAATGCTCCCCACTGTCCAATGTGAAAAGTGGAATAGACAGGAGTCTCGGCAATCCAACAATCCCGTACAGGTACACTGTGCATAATGCCGCCGTCAGAATGCCAACACAAAATTCATCCACGAATACCACAGTTTATCGTCGATGGACTCGGCAGTCACCAGAAAGACCTCATTGACCCGAGTTTTCTCACATGGCTCGTTCTTTTACCGCAGGGCGACCCGCCGAAAACGTCGCACAAAGCACGAACTCCGCAGCTTCAGCGCCGACTCCCAGGAGTCTCCCGAAAAATGCACTCGTGAACCGAAAGGGCAAAACAGTCAATACAGCAGCCGCCGGTAGCCATTGTTCCGAACATGCAGTTCACTGTACAGGACAGATGTAAAAGTATTCCACGTGAATTTCACAGCTCACGGTGTCGTCCACGCACTCACTCAGTAGCAGGGCGACGGAACCGTGTACTACCAGTCCAACATGAGGAAACATGCGATTGCAACCCGTAGACACAAGCATAAACACGCCACCGGCCCCAACGGTTCAACGCCTAACCGCTATGCTGGCGACCGGAAGCCATCATGGCTGTTTATATCTGCTCTAGGGGAATCTCCGTGGCGAAGTGGTCAAGCCGTCTGACTCGGGCTCCGAAGATTGTGGGTTCGATTCCGGGCAACGTCCTTTGGTTCATGAGTGCATTTTTTCGGAGATTCCTGATGGTCGTCGCTGGAGCTACGGAGTTTGTGCTTTGTGCGACGCTTTCCACGATACGGAAAGAGACTGAGCCATTTGGGATAAAAACCCGGTGCCATAAAGTCGACCCTGTCGACTTTTAAGAGACTTTTGTTTTTTAGTGTCTGCTCCAGACAAGGCACTTGAAGAAGAAGATGTCACCTCACCACAAGCTGAAATATTTAAAGAGCAAGAACAGCTAAAACACTTATGAAACATAACCATAAGAATTATTTAGATTGTAACTCATTTTGAAGAAAAATAGACAAAAGTGTTATTTTCATCCTTTATTAGTAATTTCCCACATTTTAGATGATATAAAAATTATATATATATGCTTAACAGAAAGACCAGACTACTCATATAGATTCTACAAAAGTATAAATTTCACAGATTATTTCAAAATGATAAAATGTATGTAAGAAATACTATTTTCATTGAACAAAGGCATTCATTGACAACTACAGAAAAATCCATATGTTGAAATAAACATTCTAAAAAATAGAGAGACTACAGATTGACTACAACGACAGCATATGACTAAAGAAAGTGCTTAGTTAATTGTAAAAATTACACACACTCATAATCATCAAAACATAATAAATCTATGGCACAGTCAGGGCAATAAAACTTGTGAGTATACACAGAATATGATGTGTAGCCACATATAGAGCACAGTAACAACCAAAGTTTCTTAACATTCGTGCAATAATATTCAATTCCCTGTTCTTGTTTAGACCAGCTTTCAGGTCTTTTTCAAATGTTTAGTTCGTTCATTGCTGAGTCCTACGCACGCACATACTGGTTCTTTAAATCTCTTAAAATCGAAAACTGCATGCACAACTTGACAAGACAATTAATAACCAAACAAAATTCCATCCATCATTTGCCATGCTGGTAATCGTGGGCGGTCAAGATTCGTCATTTCACTCGATCACCAGACGTGTGGATCAGCTCAATGTTCTTGTCTCGACCATGCCACGTGGTAAAGCCATCCAGGTATTTACTTCTATATCTTCCTCTTGTTCTCTTCCCCTCGATCTTGCCAGTTGTCACTAAGTTCTCTAATTTATTTCTTCTCATAACATTTCCAAAACATTTTGACTGTCTACGTTTAATTTCTCTAATCAGTTTACTATTTTCATTTGTTTCTTGTAGTACTTGGTCATTGGTTTTTCTGCCTGTCCATGGTATTCTTTGCATTCTCCTCAGAAACCAGATCTCCACAGTCATCAGATCTTTTTCAGCTTCACTGTTCATTGTACGCGCTTCATATCCATACAAAAGTACAGGCTCTATGTTAAATCAAACAGAGGTAGTTCTGATTCATACATAATTAAATTTGGCTTCCTGTTATCTTAATGCTGTTTAACCTCTGCAATGCTGCTACCTTCTGACTTCTGTTGAACACTCCACGTATCATCACTATAATTACCATCTTTTTTATCACCATTACCATTCTAGATAAGTAAGTGGAGGGGAGCGAGAAGAAAGGAACAGCATTAAACGTTAACAAAATTGAATGCATGGTAGTATCCAAGCCAGCTCACATTGCAGTATTCTTTATATATCGTTAAAAGTTAGTTGCATATCTTATATATGCATGGTAGTATCCAAGCCAGCTCACATTCCAGTATTCTTTATATATCGTTAAAAGTTAGTTGCATATCTTATATATGCATGGTAGTATCCAAGCCAGCTCACATTCCAGTATTCTTTATATATAGTTAAAAGTTAGTTGCATATCTTATATATGCATGGTAGTATCCAAGCCAGCTCACATTCCAGTATTCTTTATATATCGTTAAAAGTTAGTTGCATATCTTATATATGCATGGTAGTATCCAAGCCAGCTCACATTCCAGTATTCTTTATATATCGTTAAAAGTTAGTTGCATATCTTATATATGCATGGTAGTATCCAAGCCAGCTCACATTCCAGTATTCTTTATATATCGTTAAAAGTTAGTTGCATATCTTATATATGCATGGTAGTATCCAAGCCAGCTCACATTCCAGTATTCTTTATATATCGTTAAAAGTTAGTTGCATATCTTATATATGCATGGTAGTATCCAAGCCAGCTCACATTCCAGTATTCTTTATATATCGTTAAAAGTTAGTTGCATATCTTATATATGCATGGTAGTATCCAAGCCAGCTCACATTCCAGTATTCTTTATATATCGTTAAAAGTTAGTTGCATATCTTATATATGCATGGTAGTATCCAAGCCAGTTCACATTCCAGTATTCTTTATATATCGTTAAAAGTTAGTTGCATATCTTATATATGCATGGTAGTATCCAAGCCAGCTAACATTCCAGTATTCTTTATATATCGTTAAAAGTTAGTTGCACATCTTATATATGCATGGTAGTATCCAAGCCAGCTCACATTCGAGTATTCTTTATATATCGTTAAAAGTTAGTTGCATATCTTATATATGCATGGTAGTATCCAAGCCAGTTCACATTCCAGTATTCTTTATATATCGTTAAAAGTTAGTTGCATATCTTATATATGCATGGTAGTATCCAAGCCAGATCACATTCCAGTATTCTTTATATATCGTTAAAAGTTAGTTGCATATCTTATATATGCATGGTAGTATCCAAGCCAGCTCACATTCCAGTATTCTTTATATATCGTTAAAAGTTAGTTGCATATCTTATATATGCATGGTAGTATCCAAGCCAGTTCACATTCCAGTATTCTTTATATATCGTTAAAAGTTAGTTGCATATCTTATATATGCATGGTAGTATCCAAGCCAGCTCACATTCCAGTATTCTTTATATATCGTTAAAAGTTAGTTGCATATCTTATATATGCATGGTAGTATCCAAGCCAGCTCACATTCCAGTATTCTTTATATATCGTTAAAAGTTAGTTGCATATCTTATATATGCATGGTAGTATCCAAGCCAGCTCACATTCCAGTATTCTTTATATATCGTTAAAAGTTAGTTGCATATCTTATATATGCATGGTAGTATCCAAGCCAGCTCACATTCCAGTATTCTTTATATATCGTTAAAAGTTAGTTGCATATCTTATATATGCATGGTAGTATCCAAGCCAGCTCACATTCCAGTATTCTTTATATATCGTTAAAAGTTAGTTGCATATCTTATATATGCATGGTAGTATCCAAGCCAGTTCACATTCCAGTATTCTTTATATATCGTTAAAAGTTAGTTGCATATCTTATATATGCATGGTAGTATCCAAGCCAGCTCACATTCCAGTATTCTTTATATATCGTTAAAAGTTAGTTGCATATCTTATATATGCATGGTAGTATCCAAGCCAGCTCACATTCCAGTATTCTTTATATATCGTTAAAAGTTAGTTGCATATCTTATATATGCATGGTAGTATCCAAGCCAGCTCACATTCCAGTATTCTTTATATATCGTTAAAAGTTAGTTGCATATCTTATATATGCATGGTAGTATCCAAGCCAGTTCACATTCCAGTATTCTTTATATATCGTTAAAAGTTAGTTGCATATCTTATATATGCATGGTAGTATCCAAGCCAGCTCACATTCCAGTATTCTTTATATATCGTTAAAAGTTAGTTGCATATCTTATATATGCATGGTAGTATCCAAGCCAGTTCACATTCCAGTATTCTTTATATATCGTTAAAAGTTAGTTGCATATCTTATATAGGACATCACAATCAACCCTAGAAATTTTTTGCTGTTTGTTAAAAATCAACACAAGGTGGTCTGTCTGCTTCCAGATTGCCTAAAGCTGATTTCAAATGCAGTATGTGGGACTGCGAATCGTGTTCCCTACCCCTTTGCGACAGGTGACAGTTTATATAGTAAAGGATTAAAAATCGAAAAGACAATTTGTTTCCAATATCCAGGCTATGCAGTAACATCAAATAGCTCTCTTTACAGATGCAAAGTCAGTTGTTTCAATACTGATGAGCAGAAGCAGTGCAGAACTAGCTGACCTAATGGCAGCACTACAGGAGCTATGCCAGAAATCCAAAACGGTTGTAATACAATGGTTGAAGCAATTATAGAACCAAATGGAAATCAGAGTATCCAGGCTACCAGAAAGATGATGCATATTACCACTCAGCCGAAGTGAACATGTAGCAATCTTTAGACTCCGCACAGGACACAACAGGCTGAAATACGACATGTTTCATAAACTAAAGATAGGAGATACTGATGAATGTAACTGTGGAACTGGTAAAATGACAGCTAAAGATTTGTTTCAGAAGCAGATGTTATAATATCATTCTTCGAAACCATCAGGAAAAATAAATAAAATCGTTTGGGGCATATAAACAGATGAGTTTGATTAGAAATATTAGCATTATATGGGAAAACACTGCGCTAGAGAGATAAAGGAAGACAGAAGAATTTATATATAAACAGATTCATCGACTGGGTAAAAAAAAAGATAAGTGGCACCAACTTAATGTTTATTTTGTTATCTATCTTCTTTATCATTTCAATTATCTCTATCATTACCAGCACCTTTATCATCATTCTCATCACCACCAAAATCATCTTCTTTTTTGCTTCAAAATAAAACAAGTCCTGCAGCAGGAACTTGTGGGTACGTGAAGTGTTGAATCATCACATCTGTTAGAACTGAGTGCAGGGAGAAATAGGTGACCAGTCTTTCCCTCCATGTAGCGAATGCTGAGAGCTGACATCGAACCCCCGCCTGACTATCTGATGCCATGACAGTGTCAGCGTAACATCCTAACCTTTGCACCAATGCGTTGTTAACTATAACCCTAAACTATTGCTGGTATTATTATCTGTATGATAACTTTTATCACTGTTTATTATCTTCTCCGCCATTATCCTGTCTCCATTATCCTCATTTCCATCGTCATCAGCCTTTAAACTGTGATTATCACGCTTAACATCTCTTAATTCACCACTGCTAATACCATCATCATCTTGTTATTCATCACTAATAAAATGTGATTTACTACTATCATCATCATCATCCTGAGAAAAACACTCAATGTGTCAAGACGAGAGAAAATCAGAAATGAAGAAATCAGGACTAAAGTAGGGGTTATAGTAGCGTTGACTTTTATTAGAAGGCAGTAAGTCAAACGGTTTGGCCATGTAACTTGGTTACTAGCTAATAGTATACCACAACAAGCAATGATGTACAGACCAGATGGAAGCAGCTAGTGTCTGATAGATAAAATGACACCACATAAACGATGGACAGAGGGAATATCACCAGAGTCCATGGGAATCTCGATACATGAAGCCCATGAACGGCACTCTCCCGCTGCGAATACTTCATCTCGATACCACAAGGTACAAGAGGAACAAGATGAGATGAGATCATCATCACTACCCTTATCCTCAGATTATTCAGTATCATTACATTGCTAGCTCCCAGCTGCTCCTAATTATTGTAAACAGTACAAGTAAAGGTGCCTTGTTATGGAAGGCACACAGGACACATGGAGCTAGACCATATGTGTATAGAGCAAACGGCACTCAGTGGACAGTATCACCCCGGCTGCATTTACTTCCAAGACATTTCCTTGTACCTATTTTAGGCTGGAACTAACAGGGAGACCAGGTCAATTTTTAAAATCCGCCCCGATGTGCAAATATAGCAAGGTTCATGCACCATGAACTAGGTTTTAACATTTAAAATTTCCGCTAAGAATTGGCAACCTAAATGATGTATCAATGAATTACATTTTTCAAGATCACTTCAACTATGTAGGTCTTATATTTTGTTTTAAAATGTATATCCTGTACCTCACCATGGCAGTAGCAAGCTCTGTGCTGGTATGACAGAATGTAATGAAAGACTTTTGAAATACACCCTCATCATGCATTACATATATTTGGCCATAACAGGCCTGAAACCAAGTTACAGAGGATCTCAGAGTTAGTGGATTCCCAGAGTGGCAGTGACCAGACACCATGACATTCTGGCATTCATCAGCCACATCCTAATTATGGGTAAATTATTGTCAGGGGTGTAGATGATATGTTATATGTATATATGGGATATTTTATAGATAAATAACACTGTAGCAGTAGTTAATGAATAAGTATTAATGTACTAAAAGAATAAAGTCATGATTAATATTAAGGATAGAATGAAAGATATAAACAACAGTCAGAACATGAATGAGTTTATCAATGACATGCATCACTACACTGAATTTGTGGTAGTTAACTGACTTCATAGTCTTCCTGCCTAGAGAAGCCTTATGTGACATAATCTATCAGCAGAGAAGGGATCCATTGGCTTCGTGAGACTACCAAATTTGTCCTTGACATTCATAAACATTCCTGACTTAACCTTGCAAGGTATCCTCTGCATGCAAGCTATGGAGTCAGTTTTCTCTACACAGATAAGTCTCCCACCAAGTTCCTACCATGCTCACAGATAAATCTCCCGTTATGTTTACATTCAGGTCTCCATTCATGTTCACTGATTGATTTTGCACCATGCTCACATATTACTTACTATATTTAGTCACATTTTCCATCATGCTCTAACGATTAAACAACCATCATGCTCACAGATTAATCTGCCATGATGTTCACAGACAAATATTTCATCATGCCAACAGACTTATATCACACCATGTTAACAGACAGATATAACTTTATCCTGTATAAAAATATTCAGATCGCTGTTTTACAAGCAGCAGCTGGAAAAATAACAATAGATTTCTTCCTGCCTACAGATGTCTTAGATGAATGATACGACAGAAAACACTGTTATGTCAACTTATCATAAATATGTCTAGATATGATGAAATTTGTTGAGATTTATTAAACGTGAAACTTTATTTTAACAATGTTCTATGCAATCCAATAGAGAAATATCAAAAGTGTTTATATATTATCCCAAGTATTCTTCGCAGACACTTGGTATTAAGTGGCAAGACAAAATCACAAATACTGAAGTATTGGAAAGATCAGGTTGTGTGACGGTGTATTCCATGCTCAGTCTTCGTAGACTTAGATGGATAGGACACGTTAGGAGGATGGATGATGGTAGAATACCAAAGGACATCTTTTTTGGTGAATTACAGAAGGGTTGGAGATCTCAGGGTCGGCCTCTACTACGATACAAAGATGTGTGTAAGCGGGACATGATTGATACAGGCATTGATAATGCACATTGGGAGCACGCCGCCGCTGAACGTGTTGCATGGAGGGCAACTATCAGAAATGGAATAAAGACAAAGGAGAAAATGATTGCAGATAAAGCACACACAGAGCGTGAGAGACGTAAGATGGTCAAAATGGTGGAAGTGACCATGTTTTCACATGCACCTACTGTGGGCAAACATTTGCAGCAAGAATTGGCCTTACCAGCCACACTCGCCACCGCCATGGATCGTAGTTATTAAGCCTTTTTGAAGCACAGTGTACCAAACTATCAACTGTCAAGACGGAAAGGTGCCAATGATGATGATGAATGATATATATTATACAAAAACATATTCAAACATTTTGTTTACCAAAGTTGCAGCTGCTTATTTTTGTCAAATATTAATGCAGAAAGAAATAACAGTGCCCAACATTTGTTTATTTCTGAGATTTACCAATTTTCTATATCCACCATCTCTACAATGTATAACTACACTTACTTTGTAACACACAATCCAGCATATAAATTAAAAATGAACTCAGTACAAAACTGTCATGGCCAGCTAACATAAAATGTCCATATTATCCCCATGTACAAATATCACATAAAGGACATTGATATTAATGACACTTATGTAAGTTGAAGCAATTTGATTAAGGATGAAACGTTATTCACAAGATACATATTCAACTAAGCACTAATGAAGAAACAATGTGAAATACATTTGTGGGGAAAATGGTACCAAAACTGTATGAAATATGAACAAAGATGATGTAAAATATTACTAAAATAGCGCCAAATGATGTAACTCTCAAATTATGTAACTCTCAAATTATGTAACTCTCAAAAGATGTAACTCTCAAAAGATGTAACACTCAAAAGCAAAATGTTAGGGAACATACTGCTAAAGCAAGGTGGAATATAAATACTAATGATGCAAGTTATAACTGTGGGGAAAACATTACAAGAAAGTGAAACATAGAGATGGAAACATACATATATTTAGGTAGCAGTGTATATAAGTCTCCCTGTCATAGGAGTTAAACGACTTTCTCCGTAATCCCGTTTATCCACGTAGGATAACGCAGCGCGCGAGAATTGGTAACGGTTCTCGCCGCGTTGATGACTTACGGGCTAAGTGAGTCGGCCACTCAGAAAGCAATGGCAAACTACTGAGCGTAATCTTGCTAAGAAATCGACTACAGCGGTAAAATTCTGGTGTTGACAACGATGTCACTTATAGGATATGCACGGGAAAAGTGTAGATAAAGTTGGGGGTATAGACAGAAATATTAAAATGAAAATTTAAATGTAAGAGGAGCTTTAATTAGCACTTGGACATTATATCTAGCACCAAACTTTGAATAGTAAACTCTGGCAAGTCTGAAGTGCTGTATGGGTCAGACACACAAGGAACAACTAAAAGAATTACTAATAAACTACAAACATTCTTTATTAATTTGTGCCGACACAAAACAGAAGAGCTAAAATTGTATGATATAATCGATAGTATCTTTCTGGGCAAATTGCTACAACTGTATAAAACAGAAAGATTTAAATTTAAAAAAAATATATAATACACATTATATTTTGTAATTTGTGAAAGATGATATGTTGGTGATGGATGCCTCAGGTGCACATATCATTTATAAGCTTCGCTGGGCAAGCTTTTCAACTTAGCATTAAGCTCAGTTACAAATAACAATTTAGCGTAACTGATTTGCTTGTAAATATTGGCATTTAGACATTGACACAGGGAAAAATCTTTCCTTCAATAAGAATATAACAGATGCATGAAATAAAACAAGGAACATTGTTTTCCTTACTAATATAAGGGATTCCCAGTGACCTCCTGCTAGCTGCTGTTCAAAAAGTGATTTTGATTCTGTTCAACAATTCACATGTAGATTTCTAATGCCATGGTATGGTTATCAGGCTTGTCTATTTTAATTATACGTATTTGTAAATCTTGCTGCTTGTTGCTTCTGACGGAGGCAGGGGCTTGAATTGGGGAGTTCAGATGAAAAGTACCTGATATGAACCCCGTTGAGAAGACACTCATTCATTTAGCGATGTCATACTCCCTTCCTGATCTCTGGCCAGGGGATCACATGTCTAGCCTTCTCTGACAATGATGAGCACACAGGAGCTCCAGTGTCAACATTGTGCACTTGACAAAGTCCTCAGCAGTTGGAAATTATAAAGTGTAGGCCATAATAGCTGCTGCCACGGGAACATTTACAAACTACAAAACCTGCACAATCCAGGAAGCTGTGGTGGCGTAGCCATTGGTTGACTTGCCTGCCAAGACAGTGGTTCAGATTCAATCCACAGGACAGACAGGATGTTCTTCTTCTGACCAATATGGCTTTGGGAATGACCCAGTCCCATTAGGATGGATTTTTAGCCACTTCTCATAATTTCTTGGGAATAATTTGCATAATAAAATATTCCAAGTCTAATCGAGATCATCTCGCCAGCATTTAAGTTAATTAAATACAGCATTGATACTATATTTAACCACAGTAATCGCATAACTTGTTTATAAAATTACTGGTTTTTCTCATGACCGTTTAATTTATGAATATCATGTAGATGTGCCAAGGAAACTATAGGCAATTATATTTATAATTACAGTTATTACATATTTCCTGGAACTAAGGGTCAGGTACTTATTCATTTGCCTGAATGTTCGTTACAAAGTATAAGATGGCATGTGGAGTGACAAGCATATGCAAAAACTATGAAAGACACATGAAAGACAAGTAAGTAAAAATATTATAAACCACATAAATGGACAAACATATGTACCAACACCATAAGACATAGTGAAGGATCAGTCATCTGTTGGACTTGCACCAAAATCGTGAACACTGTAATGTCAAGGAAGACAGAAAGTATCCATTCCATACCCAGATCGAGATGTCTGGTGTGTTCTCTCAACTGGATTTCTTGTATGAAAATTTACACTCACATGTACTCTGGAATCTAACTGGCTTACTAAATCTTGCCGAGTCAAGCTGGCACTTGCCTGAAACTATTCAACAAACACAATATGAAATACCCAGACTGTTTAGACTTGCATGTAAACGTTTCAACAATGTGTGTAAATTATGCCTGAATTTTAACAATATTGACTGGCCACATTGGCCACTCACACTGACCACAATATTGGCTGGCCACACTGCCGTCTTGACAGATGATAGTTTTATTTGTTTGGTTGTTTCGGGATTTGAGGTTTAAAGATTGAGCACAGCCCACTACTGGCAAAGCTGATCGTATTCCCGTAAGAACCCAAGGCCTATCCACAACTATAGGGGTATGTAACAGTACAGATGCAGGGACGATATAAAACAAGTCCTGGTGTATTTCTTTCAGAAGGTTTATTGGTTCATAATAGGCCGATAATAATACAGAAACCACGAGATATGATGTTGCCTTGTCTTGACTTTAGCTGTAACTAACCTAACCAAAACAACCCACGTCACGGCTTGAGCATCGTTCTTCTAGGATGCTCAACCGTGCCCTAAGTTTGCACATCGAAGCTAATAACAGAGATGGTACTCATTCTGCTACACCTCCCTTTCTTTAAAAAGACTTTTCTTCTTCAAAAGTCTTAACTCCTAACCCCCTTATCTAAACCTAACCAGCCGTCCCAAACTAACTCTATCTTAAGTAACTACTTTCTTCTACTTGTCTCTTATCACCATCCCACATAGCAACCCGCTATGAAGTTATACTTCTTCTTCGTTTCTGGCTCTTCAAAGTTTCAATACAAAAAAAAACATTCATAAAGATATTTCAACTCAGGATTATAATTTACCCATCTTATCTCTTCTATAGGTATCTATTATACCCCATCATATTTAAATTTCAGTTTTATACCATCCATCCTAACCATATATGTGTACTTCTTCTTCTCTTCATAAGCGATCCGCTTAAAACCTTTTCATCACGACCAATATCTGGTCTCAACTATAAAAACACCGTACGCTTCTGATACTATCTTAAACTCTCTATCATCATTACTAACCGTATTACCTCCACATTACTACTTCTACTACATTACTACCTTTCAACCAACCTGAAATCACTCTCACACGATAGGAAGACAAAGAATTTGTGGCCACCGGAATTTAAAAGAAGCAGAACTCTTTCTCACAAAAACTACACTCATACTTACCCCCCTATGTTATCTGAGACTTTATGTAATAAGTCTAAAACAATTATATATCTTCTACAGTTCACTTATACCACTTATTATGGCAATTTTACAGTTTGCGCTGCTATTAAAAATATTATTCACTCCTAAATGTCCATTATTTCTCAAGACCTCCTCCAACATTATACACCTCAACTCATTTAACTAATCTTCTCCTATACCTTACTCAGAATTCCCTCTTAATCTTGTCGAAAACCTCAGCAACCCACTAATGTTCTCCTGAACCTCAATTTATGCTGTTATCAACAGCAACAATATACCGGCACTGAACTCATGTCTGTGACTGCTTGCAATTAATGTTATTCTCTCTTAGTCCATATATCACGGACCCCTAAAACCTCATGGCATTTTATCTCTGTTCGCTGTGAGCACTGACAATGTCCATTTCTCACTAAGATACTTACTTCCCTTTACTATTGTATCCACAATATCTAAAAAACATGGGATTCAATTCATGTTTTTACACTGTCTGGCGTAGCACGTTACCCACTTCTTCTATAAGCCAGTAATCTCGTGTCTCTTATGAAAGTACATCATGACTCTAAATCCATGTTTACTTCCGACCCCATGGAAACCATGTTTTAAACTTTCCCCACATTTACCCCACTGCTATAGACGTTAGTCACGTTAATCTTTTCTTCCCCAATATGGCATCCAATCCATATATATTCAATCAATGCTGACTTAATGCAGCTCCTATTTTTTAACTCCCCCAGAACCCTTTTACTTGTGTAGTAACCCCATTTAAGTATGGCATATGTTTCCACAACTTCGTAGCCACTATGTAATTAACCTCCCTATTCTAAATTATCAACGCTGATTATCACAGCCATCTTACTAATAGAATATACTCATGAACTTATTATTCACAAGAAGAATGTGTCTCTCTACCAGTCCTCAGTAGTTTATTAACTATTTTCTGAACGAAGGGCTTTATACTGGACAAAACCCTAACTGTTTGTAAACTAAACTTAACTTAACCAAATTCCAACATATATATAAACAAGGTAATTCTTATTCAACGCACAAGACAATTCACCTAAATTATGAGTTATGCAAAATAAAATCACAACAGGACATCATACCCCCCCCCCCCAGGTTTTTAAATCATTTTTCTTTACCCTCATATCAAATAAAAGTAATTAACCAATTCAAAGAAAGACGTTATGCAAAATAATATGACATACATCCTATCCATTGTTAGTCACTTTTACGGACTATCAATAATTTATTTATCTATTTAAGAAAACTCAACAAGTCCAATCTTAAAATCAAATGTCAATCACTTTACAAAACCATGTCAATTAAAAAAAAACACTATAACATATCATATATGATGCATTGAAACCTCAAATTCAATAAAAACAACTGTCTTCTCGCTAAAGAGAAGGTTTTCAAAAAAAAAATAATTCACATAGAATTAACTACTTAAAGTAACCAAGCAACATTGGCCTCCTATACGAACCAATGTAACACATATCTCTTCACTACAAGCGCTACTCTTACAACCGTAATAAAAACGCTCAATGCTAGGCCAATTAACCTGCATTAATCCCCCCCCCAAATATATATTATATATATATATATATATATATATAATATATATATATATATATATATATATATATATATATATATATATATATATATATATATATATATATATATATATATATATATATATATATATATATTACCTACAGACTATATTCTCATCCTAACGTAGAATAATATCTATTCTCTCACCAAAAGTCATTAATCAACAAATAACTGTACTTTTTCTGGAAGTCAAGCATTAATTATCTCCCCTCTCAACATTTCAGTCTTTACAAAACTAACTCCTAACACATTACAATATTTGAAATATAACCCCAAACAACCGCTGTAACCTACAGCTCTAATCACTTCACCTAGTACTAGTGTGGCGACTATCTCAATGTACCACCAGTCATCTATCTACTAATAGAACCTGTGGCTCGGCACACTAGTTGTTTCCCCTGGATTTGTACCAAGAATTACCACAATCAATCAATCAATCATGTGCCATGCCGGAAAGCAACAACTTCTTAATTATTACCGTTAACTACGGTATCCCAACCATGCTACTACTAGCAAAAAAAATTTCTATTTACTACAGACCTCACCAACACATTCAGCTACTAGATTTGTCAACAACTAATTCTATTTATTAAGTCTCTCATCTACCCGACGCAACTAACATTTCATTCTCCTGCATCAGTACTTTCTAACATCTCACCACAACAACTCTAAACTATCCTCAACTTTCTCTTAACTTCGTTCACACACCGCGATGGTAGTCAAGCCAGTAACACTTATCGGAACACGTTCTCTAGTACTCTATTTATAATACTCTGACATTCATTTAGCTAATCACTTTCTCTCCTTCTCTTGCTTACTCCTATTTATCGGGACTCTATCAGAAATAATAACCAACACCGCACATGACTAACGACAAATCTCACTCCGACTGGCAAACCATATTCTCTCAATTCTCTGTATCAGGCATTCTTGCTTCGACATGTCCCTGCCAACAATACTAAATCTGTTTTATTAAACGTCATTCAGAATGTTAACTCTCTTTCTGTCAGCCTGTCATAAAATTTTCATTAATTCTGTCCCACACCACACATTCCAAACAAAAGACATCACCCCTTTCACTCATCAGCCAGTCTTCGCATATTCGCACGGCATTCGTATTTTATGTTTGCTCAGACAGTGATACACAACCTTGTTCTCATATCACGACAACCTGACGTGCCTATTACTTCTACAAATTAAACAAATTAGACACCAATTCAACATTCTAGCAATAACTCACCACAGCTTAAGCGTGTCGATCACTTCTACACACATTGACACAAGATATACTAAACGCCTCGTACATGCATGCGTTACTAATCACCTGACATCATTCTATCCATACTCGACGCACATATATTTGTCTACATTCTTACACATGCAAGAACAACGGATTACCAGACGAATTTCTCAACAGGACTTTCACAATTCAACTGTTTTCTTATTTCCACTTTTCTCAATCATTTACTCCTTTTCAAAGGTCAGAACCTATACATTATCTCTCGCAAACTATATCTCTTCTACACATTAACTAGCACTATCAACGATCTCTCAGAACAAACCTCATTCCGACGAGCTACTAACCTCGTAACCATCATTCTATACTTCTCCACACAACAACTTTCTCAGATTTAATCACCTCTTCTTTCTCCGCAAGCATCATGTAATTACGCCAACCCCCTCACCAAGAACTCGTATTCTTCAAGCATCAGCTTCCATAGTCTTTTACTCTTAATACTCTTGCGCTCCACTGGCTATTTTACACATGATACTCAATTCCTCCTCAATCTATATCTCGTCATCAGACACTCTCGGTTCATCTGCCAATGCTACTATACCTACTTCTTAAACTACCAAGCGAAACTATCTCAGACATCACGTCATATCCCTAAGTCGAACCAACTCTAGTACGAGCATTCATACTTAGTTTATCTCTCTCTCTGCTAATTCTGTGCTGAATCTATTCTACTTCAATCACACCAGTTATACATCACTCAACGTGATCAATTCTCTCTATCTAGCCATTCCGGACAAGGGACATTTCAATTTCTACATTGTTTACTCTCCCCACACCACAACTAAACACAAGATATTCTTTATAACGTATCCACGTAGAATATTCTATCAGTTGCCGTGACTCTCTATCCTCAACAACACTATTGCCTACCCTGTACCAAGTGATGCTACACCACACAAAATTTATCTGCCTATTTTAGACAACCCATATTTATATGCTCAAACCGCAATTCCTCTCATAAGCTAAAAAATACCATCTGTCATTCCTCACCCTCGGAATTCTAACAGTTATAGAGTGCATCTAAGCCAAATATTTCATTGTCTCCTAGTACTAATGTGCGTCTCTCTTCAATTATGTCATCTTCAATATCCGTACTTGTTAATCCGTTGTTAAAATACTCAGGTCTTAAGGTCATATATTCTCTGACTTTTCTTATGTTATTTTCTGTCGTCGAGTAATTTTCTGCTATCTGTCTATTACTATTCTTCTTCTTCAATACTTTCTTTCTGTTCCCTTTATTTGTTACTCCCGCCTTTATTGCGTCGATCTGCACACTGTTTTCTGTATACCTTACATAACGCTTATATTTCCCCATCTCATCTTCAGATGATATACTGATGATAGTTCCCTCATCAGACTCATAATAGTTTACTGCAGACACGTCGATCATATTCGCATAGTCGGCTTTAGAACGTCTGACTTTCCTCTTACCTCTATTCCCCATGCTCCGGCTCGGGACAACTCCAATGTCTTTAGCTGAGGAAACTGACATCTCAGTTGTACCTTTATTGACTGTCAGACTGTTTATATTTCTTTCCCCAATACTTTTCCTCTTTGGTCTCTTTTCGTCTTTGGTTCTCGTCTGTTTATCTTTCTTAATTTCAACCGTGTCTCCCTTAGTCAAGTGAGTTGGTTTTGACTGAGTCTCTACTAACTCGGTTTGACTTCCCTTTGTTATCTTGCTGGTTGGTTGTACCTGGACCTTTTTCTCTACCGTATCAACCTGTGTTTGTGTGTTCCGTTCTACCACTTCAATCACCTGCGTCTGAGTCTCTTGGTCTATTTTCTTAATTACCACCGTCATCTTCTTTTCCTGTTTAACAGTCAAATTCGTAACCACCTTAGGAGTAGTTGAATTCCTACTTACGTTTTCTACTCTTTTCCTTGACTCTGACCTCAGATATTGTCTTCGTCTTTGTTCAAACCAGTCATCACGTTTTTTCCTAGCAATCTTGCTATGGGATGGCCAGTTCCATAGTTTATTGGAAAGGTCTCTCTCAGGACCATTCTTGTACCTATAACACCTATACCAGTCCGACCTTTCACTATTACGTCTGTTCTCACCGTCTTTTACCCTATAAACATCAGGCCTTGGTTCGTCATAACTAACCGCATAATCAGAATCATATTGTCTTCTGTCTTTATTAGGTAGTGGCTGTCTCCTGTTATTCTTTCCTACTCTATTGCAGTCTATCTTAAATCTATAAGGCTCTTGTCTAGTCGTTCTGCTCTGCAACGTTTCCACAAAACTTTCTACTTCACTAACTGCCACTTTTAACTCTCCCAACCATGCACCAATTCGTTTTAATTCTATATGTAGGTAGTTCATACTAATTTCTCATTAATTTATCTATATATTTCTTGGTATCTGTAAGAAAACCTCGTCTTGAGCTCTGCTGAAATAATTTTCAATTATGCCTGTTTCTCTACCATGCTGTGTTGAGTTAGCCTGTTGCCATACCCACTCCAGTCAAAACTTGTGCTAATGAACCTGGTTCTTCTGCCATGCTGAAATATTTCACTATAATAATAATATGTTAAAATATAATAATATGTTAATTAAACTTATCAGGTCCTATAATCTTCTAATACTATAATATTAAATTTATACTTTACAAGTGTTGGCTGTCAAAGATAGTTCCCTGCCTGTAGTTAGAGACTCGTCGAAATCTGCACATTAATGGTTCTCAGGTTTCGCTCTCGTATGCTGAGACTGAGAGGCACGGTATCTGGCACCCAAGTACTTGAACAAGGATCGACAAGGCGGCTTCAGTACCAGGTAAGGTTCGATAAGGCTCGATGTCAACAATCAACGACTGTGATCAGAGGACAGCACTGGCCAGCCCTCTGAAATCATCAATGAACGCTAGTGTAGAGCAGCGGCGTTATTCAGGCAACGAGCAGACTGTGTGGCGACGATTCAGCAAGAGGACAACTCTTCTCCAGCGGTAGGAATGCTTTCACCCATGGTTGGTCACACCAGACTTGAGCTTTCTTTTCACCCTAAACAGGGCCCTTCAAGGCGACGACTTGAAAACGGCTCTCGTGAACAACAGAGCCCAGAAATGATTCGACAGCGGCTCTCATATGCAACAGAGCCCAGAGATGACCTGACAGCGTCTAAAAGACATGGCCCAATCGATAGATTAATGAACTATTTAACTGCCGCCCTGGTTGGCCCTTGATAAAAATCCTTTTCTCTAAAACAATTTAGTTGCAACAGGACTCAAAAAAATTTGTTGACGTTATTCAATTACCAGTTTCTTCTCAGATCTTAGATAAGATTTGATAAAACGGGCTGTCCAAATTCATCGCCATTCTGAAAAAATTTACTGATTCGAGATCATTTAGTCTTAAACTTTTGACTGAACCAATGGTAATAGCTGGACTTGATTGACCTCCAACGATTTGACTCACTTGAGGCAACGGCTAAACTTGATTGTCCTCTAAAAAGTTGACTCCCTTGAGGCAACGGCTAAACTTGATTGTGGTTCAGCGCTGTCGTGGCTTCTCAGTTCGCCCCAGGCGAGCAAAGTTAAATATAAGGAAGACAACGGCTCCTTCGAAACAAAATCTTCAGACTTCATCTATTGTTCTGCCCTGTCATGATGACTTGTGTCCGCGACATCTCGGATAATCCTGGTGTACGGGCTCCAAAAATCCCTCCTGTAACAGTACAGATGCAGGGACGATATAAAACAAGTCCTGGTGTATTTCTTTCAGAAGGTTTATTGGTTCATAATAGGCCGATAATAATACAGAGACCACGAGATATGATGTTGCCTTGTCTCGACTTTAGCTGTAACTAACCTAACCAAAACAACCCACGTCACGGCTTGAGCATCGTTCGTATAGGATGCTCAACCGTGCCCTAAGTTTGCACATCGAAGCTAATAACAGAGATGGTACTCATTCTGCTACAGGTATCTCACTTCTGTGTATTGTTGGAAAAGTATTTGCCAGAATTGTTCTGCGCAGACTTCAAGTCCTAGGAGATCAAGTCTACCCCGAATCACAGTGTGGCTTTCGACAGAACCGGTCTACCATTGATATGATATTCTCATTGCGACAAATGCAAGAAAAATGCCGTGAACAGAATCAACCACTGTTTATTGCCTTCATAGACCTCACAAAGGCATTTGATTTGGTCAGTCGTGAGGGTCTGTTCAAGGCACTAAAGAAGATTGGCTGCCCACCAACTCTTCTGTCCACTGTGGAATCGTTCCACACAGGCATGAAGGGTATAATCAAGTTTGATGGTGCAACTTCTGAAGAATTTCTCCCATGTCTGTGACAAAGGTCACCAAACTACAACTTTCTATGCTCAATATATACGTTCAGAAAAACAACTTACCAGACTTTCTAGGGGGCCAGGCTTTTCAAAAAGTGAAACAGTGCTTTATGAAATTCTACAGGCTTATCCAAATAGCAAGCATGGCCAGCAGCCTCTATTTTTGCAACTGTGTGATTTGGTATGAGCTCAAGGTCAGGCAGGAAGATAGCTGCTCTCTCAGTATCCCTCGAACCATACACAATCAATGTCTGTACCTGTACAGAAACAAAGAAAGAGGCACATAATAGGCAGGTTACAGTGGCAACCAATATCAAAGAGACACATGAGAAAATACATATTTGATTAATAATGTTATGGATGTTCTTCCGTGCCGCACAATGTGGTGTTAAACTCAGTGTAACTAGAAACGTCTCACATTCTGAAGTGGATGACACTGGAAAAGCAAAGATGTAAGATTTAACACAGAAGCATTTATAGCTAAGAATATATTTGAAATCAACTAAACACATGAGAAAATTGTGACAGATAAAATTACACAGAAAGAAGAAATGACAACATGTATACAAACATAAAAAGAAATTATGCCAAAAATTAAGACAATGTGACCTGATATGTTTTACCCGCCAAGGTGCTACAAATAAGATTCTAAAGAAAGCAAACATAACAGTAAAGGGGGATTTAATTAAAACACTGGTAAACACCAGGAGCAGAGAAAACTATCATGGAGCTTTTGGTGACCACCAAAGTCAGATGAACAAGAACGGCAGCATACTAGAGATCTGCCGTCAACACATCGTGTTAAGAACAAACACCCACATCAAATGTATAGAGATCAGCATCATTTGCCTTGCCAAATGGCGTTGGTGTTTATGTCTCTGTACAGATCACAGTACTCGGTGTTGATAATCATTTCTATTGATGACATCCCTCTGTGCCACCATGTTAGACATCCAACATTATTTGTATTGGTCTGCTTTTGCCGCTAATATTTCCAGTTATTACAATGGTTTTCAATGTCTCTCTTCCCATTACGTGATGAAATAATAGTTTGTCTGTTTCTTATGTTGTTGTTGTTGTTGTTGTTGTTGTTTTTTTTTTTTTTTTTGGCATAACCTTTACAGGACATCGCAGTTAACATCAGCATCTTTCAACTGATTGTTGATTTCTTGGCACGATTACGCTCAGTAGTTTGCCATTGCTTTCTGAGCGACCGGCTCCACACTCTCATAAGTCACTGGCGCGACTCGAACCACTTCCAGTTCTCGTGCGCTCACATCAACCACGAGAGTATTCGGGGTTACAGAGAAAGCTGCTAACCCCTCGACCAGGGAGACAGGCCTCTTTCTTATAGTTGTATATAATGTTTTACTTTCATTAGCCTCTTCCAGATAGTCATTGTTAGTTACACTTGCAGTTAAAATATTTGAGACATTCATCTCAGAAACCAGCTCTTCTTAATTTGTTTGTTCAAATTCCAAGATTCGTTGCCATACAGTGTGCATGTGATATGCATTCAATGTTCTGAATCGGAGCAGTCAGACTGATGTTTTCCTGACCAGAATGACTGAGAAAATAAATGTGACAGACTCAAGAGCTACATCACATTTGTATTGAGACAGGTCATGGTCTGCTGGATCAAAGTGTTGCCAAGCATCAGAATCCAGGCCTGTCGTATAGGGAGTGCAGACTCTCAATCCTGGTAATGCCATAATGTTTAATCTATTGGGACTAAGATAAATAGGCCTACTGGCCAATGCATTGCAGAGATTAAACAACATGAAGAATCCACATGTCGGACATAGTGAAACGTGATGCTAATCAAATATGCCATTTCTTGGATAAATTTGAGAGATAATCTGCGAAAAATGTGACATAAAAGGGACAGTATATCCTATTACTTATGTCTGAATGTTTTATAACTAGAAACAATCAAAATGTTTTACTGATGTGAAATCAATTCAGTGGAAAAACAACTGCACCATGACTGGTGTCAGAGTCTACCGAAGTGCAGCGATGCAGTGACATCGTTACGCCCGCCAGGTGACTTAGTCCCCAGCAGGGATGACGGAACTTCGTTACGCCGCCAGGCGAGTAGTAGTCACCTGCCTGCAAGGTTGCTGGTTGACGAGACGGCCAGCGGTCAGGCAAGGACGCACGCATGTCTCGTGAAGCCACCTCAGGTGGGGAGGCAAGTTGCGAGCTATAGGCAGACAGCTCTGGGACGTCGACTGGACCGGACGCATGATGAGAGAAAGGCGTTGTGTGGTTTCTGTGCCTGAAAGTCGAGTGTCTGGACATCTTGAGAGATAGACTGTGTGCTGTATTGTGGATGTAAGTGTATTGAAGTATCAAGTATATCTTGTTGTGATCATCGTACTGTATATGATCTGTAAATAAATCCATTGAACGTTGTGTCGTTGAGTCTTGAGTCAAATCACGTTGTACTTGTACTGTCTCACATGTGTTAGGTTAGCGAGCCAAGTTTAAGACCCTGACATGTGTGGACGTGGGGGCTCGTCCGGCTTTGAAATGAACGTGTTTATGTGTTTAACGGTTAAAACTAGAGTTTGTGAACTTAGAATTTTTGTCAAACTTGATTGTACATGTAAATGTGATCGTGGAAGGCTCATTTTGATTTAATACTACATTGTTTAAACATGGAGACTAGTTGTGAACGTACAGTGCATACATATTGTTTAATCTTGTAAACGTGTAAAACAGTCGTGATTGTTGAATTTGTCACCGTTTTGACCTTGTCGACATTGTGATCTTGTCGCCATTGTGACCTTGTCGCCATCTTGTAAACTTGATGTCTATGTCCTTACTGAATGTCATCTTGATGTAAGTGATGTGTCATCAATGTCGTAGCGTGTTGAGATATATTTAGAGTGTTGTTGTAAAGTAAGTTGTGGAAAGCAGAAAGTTTTGGAAAGAAAGTGACTTGTGTTTTGAAAAAAAAAATTTGTTGACTGACAAAATTACGACATACAATTACACTCAACGCCATACAAACTTACTCAATACTTAGTGACAAGCAGGCACATACCATCAAATAGACGCTAATTTATTTCCTCCAAAAACAAAGCAGGTTTTCTGTACCATCTGAAACCGTGCGCGTAGAGGTCATTTGTGTTTCGAAGTAGCGACCCTACAGTTCCTAGCACGATTTCCAACCGTTCTTCACCGCATCCAGGGCACTTGAGTATCTTTTTCTTTTCATTTACTTTAAGGATGCAATTTTAGGCACGTATTGTCAATAGAACAAAAATTGTAAATTGTTTATTGTACTAACCACTTATAACAAATTGTGTGGCTGGTATTTCATTGACATTTTCCATCATGTCTTCATTAAATGATTTCATCGATATGGGGTTAAAGTTGAAGTTAACAGGTGAGGAGTTGACGAAATGGAGTGAGAATAAATACTCTGAACACCTTCGCGAGAAAGCTTCTGAACGCGATGAAAGAGCAGCTGAAAGAGCTGCCAAGCAAGCAGAAGCAGAATTGTCTGCAAAGACAAAACAAGCTGAGATAGATAGTGAGCTGAAGAAAGCAGAGATAACAGCTCAGAGTAAGAAAGAAGAACTGGAAGTACAGTTAAAGATGAAACAACTTGATACTGAGACTGCCATTAACAAAGAGTATAAGAAATCTGAGAGACTGGAGAAAGAAAACCAGTACAAGAAATATCAAGGTATTGTACGTAATTATACCTCGGGTGACTGCATCGCAGCCTTTACCCAAAATTTTGAAACCTTAATGGAACATTACCAGATTCTACTGTCTGAATGGAATATTGTTTATATGAGGAGTTTATCAGGGGAGCCTCTTAAAGTCATTGAGACCATCCCCAAAGACCTCAGAAAAGATTACCATTATCTTAAATCAAAGATTATGGCACATTTTATGTTAGATGAAGCAGGTTACAGAGAACAATTCAGCAAATTGAGCCCAAAACCGACTCAGACGTTCTCTGATTACCTCTGCTTAGTCCGAGATATATTTACCAAATGGACTTCAGCAGCTAAATTGACAAAAATTATCAAAGATTAGAAGATCTGATCATTAGAGATAAAGTCATTTCATCCATTCCATCAGCATTTTCAAAATTGTTGCAGGAGAGTGAATGCACAAGTGTAGATGAGATTGAGAGACGTGGTTCGGCGTATTACACAGCCAACAAACATTGCTTTGCCAGTGAAGCTACTGACATAAATTTTGTAGCAGCGGCTAACTATGACAAACCCTATAGTAGGCAGAAACCTCATAGACCTACATCTGAGAAGTATAATCACTGTAATTATTGTAAATACTCTCACCATCAAAGCGAGATGTGCGACAAGAACCCCGCATATAATACTTATCTACAAAACATGGTAAACAGACAAGATAAGGAGCGTAGATCCTTCAGAAATTTGCGTAAATGTTTCCTCTGTAAGGCGTACGGACACTATCGCCATGGTTGTAAAGGTAGGCAAATGACCAACAAAGCAAATGCCGCCTTGTTTGACAGTTCATCGTAAGATGAAGAACAATCAGAGAAACATCCTGTGAACTCAGCACAGGCTTTTGACATGTTTAACGCAAATAAATGTACTGTTTGTAACACCTTTTATGAAGATGGCGTGTTAACATTCGGCCACTCCATTCCTATTGCCAATGAAGAAGCTAATTTGGTAGTAGATTCTAAAGGCAGGATAAACATCCATCACGGATACGTGAATGGCAAGTCTGCTACAGTCCTTCGAGACACGGGCAGCTCACTTATCGGTCTGAAGAGAACGTTCATAATGCCTACAGACTATACAGGCAGGCACGTAACATGCAGAACATTCTCAGGCAATATTGAGAAATACCCACTAGCATGGGCATATATTGAAACACCTTTCCTTACTGGGAAAGTAAAGTGCGCTGCATTAACAAACCCAGTGTGTGATGTAATAATTGGAAATTTACCAGAGGTGAATGATAAACCTCATGACATAACATCTCTGTGTATTGATGATAGCATAACATCACCATCCAATGTCATCATTGATAATGTTATACCACCTAATGAATGTATGGTAGCTAATGTAGCACTAAGATCTCATGACATCATTGATAACATTGTTCCATCACCATCTGATATCATTGAATGTGTGAACGCAGTAACCAGATCTACTGCTAGAGTGCAAGATGAAAGTAATCAAACTGAGGCTATACAAATGCTTAGCCCAGTATCACTACCTACTAACACCATGAAGGAAACGTTTGTAACAGCTCAAAAGGCTGACCCTTCATTGTTAAAATATTTTAATCTGATCGGCCAAAAGCCAAAGGTAACAAAGAATGCAAAATGGCATTTTGCTGTGAAAAATGATATCCTCACTAGATATTACACCAGAGGTGATGACACCACAGAGCAAACTGTTTTGCCAAATAATTATCGTAAGCAAGCCTTACATCTTGCCCACGAGATACCTCTTGCAGGGCATATGGCATACGCTAAGACCAGATCAAGATTATTAACACAGTTTCATTGGCCCAAATTTTGCAATGACATTAAAGAATATTGCAGAAGTTGTGACACCTGCCAGAAACTGGTGAAAAAAGGTAAACACCCACAGGCAAAGTTACAAGTCACTGACTTAGCCAGTCGACCTTTTGAAAAACTATCTGTCGACATAGTGGGCCCTCTCAATCATACAACAACTAGAGGGAATAAATATATTCTAACTGTCATTGATCAATGTAGTCGCTGGGCGGAAGCTATTCCGCTTAAGAACATAACTGCCAATGATATAATGGAAGTCTTCTTCCATATTTTCTCTCGGATAGGATTTCCAGACTCTATCCAATCAGATAGGGGCACTCAGTTTATCGCCGCATCTACCCAAGCTTTCACCAAAATGTTGGGAGTGAAGCAGTGTTTCAATTCCCCGTACCATCCTCACTCTAGTGGAATTATAGAAAAGTTGAACACCCTAATAACTGGGATGTATATCTACCAGCTATTCTTTTTGCTTATCGCGAGGTACCACATTCTAGTACCGGTTTCTCTCCTTTTGAACTTATCTATGGTGCCAAACCACGTGGCCCATTGACTATTTATCACCAAATGTTAACTGACTCTACTCCAGTACTTAAACCCATATCATCATACGTATATGTTACATCATTGCGTGAAAGAATCATCAAATCTTGTATAATTGCAAAGAATGCACTAAAATTATCTGGTGCTACTTATAGACAGTATGCTGACAAAGGAAACAGAACAATAACGTTGACACCTGGACAGGACGTTCTTCTTCTATTACCTAGTGACCGACACTTATTGACTGATTCTTGGCAGGGACCTTTTAAAGTGACGAGACAGATTTCACCTGTAGACTACGAAATCCAAATAAAAGACAAACACAAAATATTCCACATAAATATGCTAAGACCATACTACAACAGAAACAACGAACAAGACGATACGACAGCTTGTACAGTGATAATAGATCATGAAGATGACGAGGCTAGTGACGAAATTCCAACACCTGCATTAGACACGACAGATTGCTTGAAGGAGATTAAGATCAATCCAAAGTTAACTCAAGCAGAAACAGACAGTTGCAAACAACTAATACAACAGTACAACACCATCTTCTCCAACAACCCAGGACAAACAGAATTAGTACAGCATCACATCACACTCACATCAAACACACCCATAAGATGCAGACCATACACCATACCATTACATTACAAAGAACACCTACATCAGGAGATCATCAACCTAGAAAAGAACAACATCATAAGACGATCCCAATCAGACTTCTCATCTCCAATGGTCATTGTACGCAAAAAGGACGACACAATAAGACTCTGTATCGACTATCGAAAGCTCAATAAAATAACTCTTCTAGATCTTGAGCCGATGGCAAACTCTGACGATCTACTGACAGAACTGACAGACGCTAGGTTTTTTACGAAGGTAGACATGACTAAAGGTTACTGGCAAATAGCAGTAGACGAACAGAGCAGACATCTGACAGCATTTGCCACACCTTGGGGACTGTGCGAATGGTGCAAACTTCCATTTGGGCTAGTCAATGCCCCAGCCACATTCGTACGTATGACACGACTTCTTCTAGTAGATATACCTAACATAATTTGCTATATTGACGACATCTGTGTTCACACAGAGACGATGACAGAGCACATAAAGACATTAGAACAGACATTTGAACGCATCAGACAGCACGGACTGACGGTAAAGCCTGCAAAAGTAGACATAGCCTACCATGAAATATCCTTCTTGGGATACAAAATATCCAATGGCTTTGTCACGACAGACGATAACATTGTGTCCAAGATACTAAAACTGTCACTTCCGACTACGAAAAAGCAAGTCAGAAGTTTGTTAGGACTGATAAATTATTACCGGCAGTTCATTCCTGATTTTTCCGAACTAACCGAAGTATTTACTAACTTACTAACAACAGATAAACCGGAGAAAATTGTAAGCAATGAATGCCTAAAATTTGCATTCCGTAAAGTATTATCTTGTTTTTCTGATAATAGCTTACACAATCCCATCCTGAAATTGCCCAATCTCCATTTACCTTTCAGATTGCGTACAGATGCGAGCTCCGTGGCGATTGGAGCAGTCTTGTTGCAAGAGCACAATAACATCCTTCACCCCGTGTACTTCGTATCCAGGAAACTGAAACCCAGAGAACGGGCTTGATCAATACCTCAGTTGGAAGCCCTAGCTTTAGTGGTGGGTATTACAAAATTGTCTAGATTCCTTCTAGGACGCCATTTCATCGTGGAATCTGACAGCAGTCCATTGCGATTTATAAATTCTGGTGTACCTTCAAACCAGATGGTAGCGCGCTGGTCTCTTAAGCTCCAAGATTATAGCTTCGAGGTTCGACATATCCCAGGCAGAACCAACCCGATTGCCGATCTGTTGTCCCGTTGTCCGACCGACCCAGTAAGCAATGGCTGAGTGCAGTGTGTAAAATACACTCAGATCAACACAGCCATCTATCAGTGAATAATTTTTCCATTCACAAAAGCTGTGTAATGTCTACAATGTGATAGGGGTTACTCCCAAAGTATATAATGTTCTTATTTTATTACTAAATGTAGTGATTGTCGTGTATAATTGTGTAGTGTGTGGTAGAAAGCGAACTTTATTAATTGTATATATTGCGTAACAAGAACATTGCCACATTCGCTCAAAACTTACCGTAAGCGAACTATCCAATGTGACAGTGGCATCTCCGTGTGGAACTTTCCAGAGATATTTTAAATCCGTGTGTGAAAGTATGACCTAAACATTGACAGCTACACCACTGCAGTCAAGCGAAATCCAGAAGGTTTTTACAATGAAACATCCAACACATGAACTATTAGAACATTGTACTTTCCGTAACTACATCAAACCGGAACAAGTGTGTTCTACAAGTTGTAACATCAACTGTTTAGTGTTCGTGTGTACTTCCGGATTAGTTAGGAATTTAGAGCAAAATTAGCAGACGACAAATAAAAGTTCAAAAAGATATGACGATTCTAAAATCTTTAGGAATCAACAAAGTTGAATACACGAATTGTGTGTTTATATATTTATGTAGTGTAATCTTAGAATCATATCTTGATTAATGTATTCATACTACCGACTTTTTCTCGTTAGGATGAAGAAACGTCAAGCGATGACGCTAAGAAATAAAATAATTATTGTAAAATATTATATGTCATAAATGTTGAAATTATTCCCCTTTCTTTTAGTTGCTATTGCATCAGTACACAAAGGGCCATAATTTGAAATGTATACTGTAATGTGTTGTATAAAAATAGCCATGTGTTTGCCAGATTGTTAACACACCAGGTAGACATCTACGGGGCATGGCAGAGTGTTGCCGACATTGCAGACCAACACAAGAGCTCCTGGCCAAATGAGGTCAGGGTTTGAGCGTTTAATGCGACTTATGTAAAAGCCGCATTTCGGTCTAGCTAGATGGTTTTTGTTTCAGAAACCATATTATTACTTTTTTTTCAAAGGCTGCGAGGTAGATGCGTGAAGCTGGTACTACCGATCTGACTGGGTCAATAATGCAATTGAGGTAATCAGCCATCGAGATGATGAAACCTGACAAGTGTTAAAGGTTGAACACCACATGTCTTTGAATGCAACTTCCATTTCTTATATGTTTCTATGGCAGATGTGTATGTCTATGTATTATGATACCAATGTATATAACAACAGAAGGGTTGACTCTGACAAGGTTAAAATATTAACCCAGTATGTACATATATTATACATGAAAGATGACATCTTTCATGAAGTTGCCGGGGGAGCGTGTCAGAGTCTACCGAAGTGCAGCGATGCAGTGACATCGTTACGCCCGCCAGGTGACTTAGTCCCCAGCAGGGATGACGGAACTTCGTTACGCCGCCAGGCGAGTAGTAGTCACCTGCCTGCAAGGTTGCTGGCTGACGAGACGGCCAGCGGTCAGGCAAGGACGCACGCATGTCTCGTGAAGCCACCTCAGGTGGGGAGGCAAGTTGCGAGCTATAGGCAGACAGCTCTGGGACGTCGACTGGACAGGACGCATGATGAGAGAAAGGCGTTGTGTGGTTTCTGTGCCTGAAAGTCGAGTGTCTGGACATCTTGAGAGATAGACTGTGTGCTGTATTGTGGATGTAAGTGTATTGAAGTATCAAGTATATCTTGTTGTGATCATCGTACTGTATATGATCTGTAAATAAATCCATTGAACGTTGTGTCGTTGAGTCTTGAGTCAAATCACGTTGTACTTGTACTGTCTCACATGTGTTAGGTTAGCGAGCCAAGTTTAAGACCCTGACAACTGGATTAGCAAGCTGACACCGTGAAACCTTTATGCTAATGGAGATAACATGTCAAGACGAATGTGTCTAAAACAGAACATTAAATATATGTCAACTTGGTGACATAAACAGCAGATTCAGTGACATTCAAGGAGAATACTACAATAAGACAGAAACCAGATAGAAAGGTAACAACATAAAAAAATTGTTTAAACTATGTCATAATATGAGTATATATATATATATATATATATATATATATATATATATATATATATATATATATATATATATATATATATATATATATATATATATATATATATATGAAAGAACGAGCTAAACATGGAGTCAAATTTTTTTTTATACACCAAGGCAAAGCCTAGCATATCATTGATACTGAATTTATTTCAGGAAGGAAACATGTGCAAATAATAGAGAAAGAAAGGATAACAACCTTAATCCAAGCACAAGCGCAATACAATTATAAGTCACGAGGAAGAAAGAAATTAATTTTTTTAAAGACTTATATTATAAATAGAATAGATGATACAAATGACATGTGTTATGATGGGGAACTTCAATGAATAAGTAAAACAAATGCCTGAGAAGCTGTAATGAAACGTAAGGGGTCTTAGTCCGGTCAACAGACTCCCCACCTTCTCTACCATTCGTGTGTGGCTTTACCACAGGAATCACGTTGTGTGTGGATATTCAGTTCCACTTGTATATGATGCACTGAGAACTCTGAGAAGACATTTCCCTTTTCTGTTGGGGCTTTCTGTCTAGTGGAACAAGTGAAACTCACTGGTTCCTGTGAAACAGAGGTACTCTGTAGGAATGTATGCGGATAAATCCATAGTTCCAATCTGTGCATTCCTGTGGGAATTTGTGAAGGATTTATTTTCTTAACTTCAGTCAGAATTGACCTGGGCTTGTTTTCCGAAATCCAGTATTTGATTCAGACATAACATCCGGGCCCTATCAGGAAAACCACACTTCTATGTACACTCACTGTGAATAATGGGTCACCCAAGGACAAGCTATATTCCGCGTGTCACCTTTCCATAAAGACATCGGTCTACAGCATAATCTTGTAGGCTTTCCTCCAGTAATTTTAAACCTAGCTGCTTCCCTGCTCTGTGAAATGACTTCATCAAACTGGTGTCTTGTGCATGCAAATGCTATCTTTACTGTTTTCATTAACTTGGAAGAGCAAAAGGATTATTTCACTTTTACTAAACTGACCCAATAAATGTTCGATGTACTATTCAAAACACAACTGTTAAAAGAAATTATGTCAAACTAAAACGTTATTTGTTCTTTTAATTTGCATAAAAATTTGCAAGGCTGGGGAATTTTCAGAACAATAGGACAGAAAGAAAATCACTGTTCAAATTGATTCCAATAAAAAATTAATAATAGAATTCAATACGTTTCTGCAGCAATGGAATGCCTGCTAATAATATTGAATGTGACAAGTGGGGACGTAATCAGAAATGACATCAGCAAACAAGTGAGCACAAGAAAGCAACAGCGTTTATTGAAAGATAGTCAATTGGATGCTTTCATCATATAAAAAAAGCTTAAAAGTCGACAGGGTCGACTTCATTGCACCGGGTTTATCCTATATGGCTCGGTCTCTTTCCGCAGCGCGGAAAGCGTCGCACCAAGCATGAACTCCGTAGCTCTAGCGACGACCCACAGGAGTCTCCGAAAAATTTAACTCGTGAAACGAAGGACGCGGTCCTGAATCGAACCCACAACCTTCGGAACCCGAGTCAAACGGCTTGACCACTTCGCCACGGAGACTGCCCTTTCATCATATAACAAGACTAAACCCAAACAGCAAAGAGCACTGACATTTAGATACTGCAGAAGCAGAGCAGTGGCAGATCTTGTAAGAGATGGACTAGCAGAATCCTTGTATAGTTTAGAGGCAGAACTTGTAAGAGATGGACTAGCGGAATCATTGTCTAGTGTAGAGACAGACCTTGTAAGAGATGGACTAGCAGAATCATTGTCTAGTGTAGAGACAGACCTTGTAAGAGATGGATTAGCAGAATCATTGTCTAGTGTAGAGACAGACCTTGTAAGAGATGGAGTAGCAAAATCATTGTCTAGTGTAGAGACAGACCTTGTAAGAGCTGGACTAGCAGAATCATTGTCTAGTGTAGACGCAGACCTTGTAAGAGCTGGACTAGCAGAACCATTGTCTAGTGTAGAGACAGACCTTGTAAGAGCTGGACTAGCGGAATCATTGTCTAGTGTAGGGACAGACCTTGTAAGAGCTGGACTAGCAGAATCATTGTCTAGTGTAGAGACAGACCTTGTAAGAGATGTGGCTAAGTGGTCAAGCCGTTTGACTCGGTCTCCGAGGGTTGTGTGTTCGATTCCGGGGCATCCTTCGGTTCACGAGTTAAATTTTTCGGAGGCTCCTGTGGGTCGTCGCTAGAGCTACGGAGTTCGTGCTTGGTGCGACGCTTTCCGCGCTGCGGAAAGAGACTGAGCCATGTGGGATAAAACCCGGTGCGATGAAGTCGACCTTGTCGACTTTTAAGCGACTTTTTTTAAAGAGACAGACCTTGTAAGAGCTGGACTAGCAGAATCATTGTCTAGTGTAGAGACAGACCTTGTAAGAGATGGACTAGCAGAATCATTGTCTAGTGTAGAGACAGACCTTGTAAGAGATGGAGTAGCAAAATCATTGTCTAGTGTAGAGACAGACCTTGTAAGAGCTGGACTAGCAGAATCATTGTCTAGTGTAGACGCAGACCTTGTAAGAGCTGGACTAGCAGAATCATTGTCTAGTGTAGGTAAAGACCTTGTAAGAGATGGACTAGCGGAATCATTGTCTAGTGTAGAGACAGACCTTGTAAGAGATGGACTAGCAGAATCATTGTCTAGTGTCCTGTCCTGTGTAGAACTTCGGCTCCATAAAAACAATCTTTCAAACGTCTTTCTATCATAAGCCAGATGTCCTAACTCTGTTGTTACAATGAGTAAATTATTTGCCATGGTCCAGATAAGGACATGGTCCAGTTATGCCGTAACCCAAATTAGATGAGGTTAGAGGTTATAGCAGTGTTCAGTAACTGAGCACTGGAATCACGAAAAGTGGATACTTTTCACGCAGCGTGAAAACGCTTGGACTCGCTTCGCAGCCCACGAGAAGCGAATCCGAACAAAGGTATTCAAGTTGTGGTTGTCGTCACGGACGCACCACGTCTAGATGATAGGCACGGCTTACATTATGCCGCCTTTTATTATGTTTGTGTAGCAATGTGGTGTTTATTGTAATATGGAATATATGATGGTGGGTGTGAGATGTCCATGTTACAGTGTTGAGATGAATATAGTCACATAAAAACCGAAATCCGAGTTTCAATCACATTTCTACAGGAGAGATAAGCTGTGTGTAATAGTAAGTTGGCGTACTTTGTGTGGAATGGCAGAGTCTAACGCTCAGCAAAGTAATGTGTGGAGTAGTAACCACGGGGGCGACTGGATGATGATGAAAGTATCAACTAGTTTCTATAGACATCAGATCTGTACACCAAATAAACAGCGGCGCTTACAGTTGCTAAATATCAACCAGGTGCGCCCTGTACAACAAATAAGTCTCCAGCCGCGCCAACAGCGCGCTAAAATTATTATCAAAAGAGTATGCAGACGCGCCCGTATATGGGAGATCGTCAATCGGAACCTTGGAGTCATATAACAAGAGTTGAGTAGAATTTTGAGACCACACATTATGGTTCTAGCAGTCGTTTACTTAAATGTTGAGGCTACACACTATAATTTTGTGAATATACAATTATCTATTTCAACATTCGAGTCAGACATAATAATTTAAGTAACGTATTTTTCTCGTCATGAATTTTGAGAGCTTATAGACACATTTCGTGATGTGTAGTAAACTAATGAGGAACAGACCGTATGGACAAAGAAAACATTGTTACTTGGTGGAGTGTTGTCCTGAAAACGAATTTGAACTTTTTATTCTAAGAATGTATTATAAAATCTCGTTAAGTGGAAAAGGCATCATATATTGTGTTAAAGATATATCCAGCTCTCAAAGTGTATTGGAAGAACAATAACTGTGAAATATTAAAGAAATGAAGAACAGTATTATTATTACATATTTAATCATGGTGACAGACATAATGAGGTCAAGAAAAAGAACACGTGAACGATTTCATACAGACAGTTTTGGCGGTGTTTGAGGAAATTCCGTGGAAGATTTTGTGAATAGAAATAGGTTTGAACTATTAACCTAAAGGCGATTTCTTCATGGGACATGTCGAAAATAACTATGTCACCGGGTACATCGAAAGATGAACATTATTGTGGAGTGATTATCCGTATTGGCTGAGAGAAGTAGGAGATTATAGTAGTAAGTTGAACAAGAAGAAGATATAAACAATCACAAGAAAGGACAAGATTGGTTGTTGATGTCAACATAATGTCAACATTACGTCAACATAATGTCAACAGAATGTCAACATAAGACATGTAGAATAAAGAATTGTTGACGCATTCGAGAGGTCACAAGCTGGACAGCAGGATATAGGCCAAACATCGAACATGGAGATCACAAGTGGCAGATACCGGCAACAGGTGAACGTGTTTACGTACACACAGGTCAACGCATCGAGACGTGACAACCTGATCGGCGAGTCGGAAATAAACATTTGAGTGATTCGGGAGAAAGTCAACAGTAAACAGTTGTAGAAATTAAAATAATGAGAACAATTTGTATTTATTAGAAACTGTCCAGAAGTAGAACGGTTTTAACAGAAACACCGGAACTATTTGTGAATTAGCAAAATGCTGACATTTGATAGAATACCGGTGTTATATTCTTAAAGCCTTAAATGTGTAGGACTTTGCAAATGTTAACAAATCGATTTTTTAGTAGCATTATAGTAATTAGGTAGTAGAGCTACATTAAGAAGTGACAGTGATATTTGTGATTTATTATTTAATAGATTATTCTGTAATTGATTAACATTAAATAATAGTGTTATGAATTAGTTAGCATATTGATTAAAAGAAGTAGTAAGTATTGTTAGTAATTAGTATAATAGTAGACCTATATAATAATAATTTATTAGTAATATTATTATGGTTATGAATTATAATATATTTAAATATGAGTGTCAGCATCCCCAATAAGACCTTACAGGAGTAAGGAGTTAACACTAGTCTAGTAGAGAGACACCAGACAGGGAAGACACCGAGTACTATTAATAACCTCACAGGGAGACACATTTATCTCAGACCAGAGGTCAACGAGTACAGATGAGCGAGGGCTTTCCCCAAGCAATTGAGTTGCTGGTCCTTGCGAGTAACCGTGGTAGGCCAGGTTACTCGAACTCACCAGCCAGCGTGCTGGCAAGACCAGGCACGCAATAATAGCGATTGCACGGAGAGTAAAGTGTCCGTGCTTTTCCGCGCAATGTGTTGCGGGACAGACTGACTGGAGACGGTAGAGAGAGCAGACGTATCCTTGACCAATATGATAGCTTTCTAGGCCATAGGCAAACATAGGGCTGTTCATTTAGATTGTGTAATGCTAGCATCATCTATCATCACGTTGATGTATGCATATTGTGTAACAATGATGAAACCTAACGCTCGTAGAGCCATTCAAATGTCGGCTCTGAATAAATTGCATTCCTTTCGCAAATGTCATGAATTGTTATTTCGTGCAGTGCGAAAGTAGCGGAGTCTTGAAAAACTGCAGCGCACAAGTCGCTGACAGGCTAGACCTCGAATTGGTGTCAGAATGGTCAATGAATCAACGCCAGCGGCGAATTGGTGGTAGAATACAGTGAATAGACACCAATAGACCTCGAATTGGTGTCAGAATGGTCAAAGAATCAACGCCAGCGGCGAATTTGTATCAGAACACATTGAACGAACGCCAGCAGTACAATTGCTGTCAGATTTCAGTGAACGTTTCTGAGCAGTCATAGCAGGCAGTTGTAGTAATATTCAACGAGCAGTTAACGCCAACATGCAAGTGGTATTATAAACCACTGAACGAACGCTAGCTATCGATTGATATTACAAAATTCTGTACCAGAATTAATTCAATGCACGTTTCAACATTTTTGATGTGTGATATATTGCAAAGTAATACAAATTTATTGTGATACATGCTATAAAGTAATTTTTTTTCTTTTGGTGAATTATACGATCGCCAAATTTGTGGAGTGTGAACCACAAATAAGTCAAATTAGATCGGTAAAGTGTGAAATTCTACCAATATTATTTAGAAAGTGTGGTATTATACTAAAAGCAATTGAAATGTATAAAATCATCAGTGAACATTACCATCGTAACCACCGTGTACATTCCATTGCGTGTGATACAGCCATCAATGTCACCATTCTACGAAATCAGTAAGTAAAGTAGCGACGAACTGCAGTCTAGAACGAAGGTACGCCAGAGTCTAACGGCGAAGACAAGACGACATTGACGGCCATACGACTAATCATCTCATTTATCATCTAACAATCATTCACACGATCATATCATTCATCATTAATACCATTTATCACTATTTAGCACATTCTCATTCACCAGTCGCATGAAATAGGAGATTATATTAACAACTTGATGAAATATGAAATATTTGGTAGAATATGATGAATTGTGAGCTTGTATTTACAACTTAAGCGTCTGTCTAATTTTTGCTGCTCTACTAACCAGAACGCAGCCCGTGTGTCAGCAAATCAAACCAGTGTGTAGTGTGAAAGATTGCGGTGGAACATCCCAAGTACCGCACTGTCCAACAAATTAGATGAGTATATTTTCCGAATATTTTGATATGCTCTAACTTAATCATGCATCTTCTTTTCCAGTGAAAGATGTACATTTACTAACATACTATTGTAAACTATTTTGTGCATATTATTATATTATCATTTGAACTAACATTACGCCACAAAATGGCGTAACTAAATGAATGTATCCAGGCGGGCATCGCCATAGGCCACACTGGAGATAAGCTAGAAAAATGGGCGGACCAAAAGTATAAAGAAGAAAGAGCTCTACAGAAAGAAGAAACAGAAAGAAAAGCTGCTCTTAACAGAGATGAAAGAGCATTAGAAAGGCAGCATCAAAAAGAAATGAAAGAGATCGAGGAGGTTACCAAAAGGAAATAATTAGAATTAGAACAAGTTACTAAACAGAAACAGTTAGACTTAGAGCAGGCCACCAAAGAAAAGCAAATACAATTAGACTCAGCAACTAAACTAAAAATAAAGGAAATGGAGGTAGATTCTAACATGCAAATAGCCTCTAGCAAACAAAAGAGCCAAGAAGAACAAAACAAATTTAGTAAGTACAAAGGCCTTATTAAACCATACACCGTAGGTGATTCAATCAGCGCATGGACTGAAAATATAGAGTTCCAACTAAAAACACAGAAAATACCTTTAGAGGATTGGGCAATGATTTACATGAGAAACCTGAGTGGGGAGCCTTTAAAAGTAATAGAATCCATACCTACAGATCTTAGAAACAATTACCAATACATACACGATAGGATAATGCAACATTTTCTTTTGGACGCTACTGGTTACCAAATTCAATTCTCACAGATTAAACCAAAAGCAACTGAAACGTTCTTAGACTACATTTCTAACGTGCAGAGCACATTTAAAAAATGGACTAAGGCGGCTAAAGTAGGTAACAGCTATGAAAAACTAGAAGAGCTAATGGTAATGGACAAAGTTGTTTCTACAGTGCCTACCCCTTTTGCTAAATTCTTACAACAGTCAGATATTGATTCCATTCAACAATTAGAGAAACGGGGGTCAGCTTATTTTTCCTCTAATCGGGACATATTTAAAACTACATCATATGACACAGAAATTACAGCTTGTGCAAATAGAGTCCCTGATAGATCCTACAAACAGAAAAACTACAGTAAGAATGACAAACCACCTCAGAAACCACCTCCATGTAATTATTGCAATCTTTTTCACCCAACTTATTCGATGTGTGATAAGAACCCCACATATCCGTCACACCTAGAACAAGTGTTAAAGAAGCAAGAAAGCAGAAGATCATCGTTTAAACGTGCTGTAAAATGTTATTTTTGTTCTAGTTATGGCCATTATAGTAATAAATGTCTTGGGAGACAGAGAATGAAGGCAAACAACGCAGCCCTCATCGATACATCATCAGACGATGAGAGTGACATAGATCCCGAACTTGTCAATGTATTGCCAACGAATGAATGTCAGAGTGTATCATCAGTAACCGATATGTTAGACTTTAAGACATGCAAAGTATACCACCAGTTTCATGCGGAGGGGAGATTAAAAAATCCCTTGGCAGTTGGAAATCGAAAAATAGTAGCCTAACGGCGCTGCCCGGGCAAAATTTCGAGTTAAAAATCTACCTAAAGTATTTCAGGATCCTCGCCGATGCAACGGAGTTCGTGCATTTGAGCTGAGTTTCTCCAGACTCAAGTTTGAGTTAGGAGGAAAACGGAGCACTTATGGGTAAACCGTGTGCCGTGTGTTGATCCTGTGACTAAAACAACTAAAACGACTCAGGTCAGTGTACACCAACCTGGCAAATGGGTTAAAGAAGAGTACAAGGTTATGTAAAGGATACTTGTTTAGTGCGGGATGGTCAGCAAGCTTGTAGTACAGGTGGTGGAGAAAAGTAGGATTGCACGGAGTTGGGTGAGAATGATTGGTGTTTTGTGTTGTAATGTCAGGCTGAGAAACGCCCAAGGTCAGGGTTGTTGCAGGGGAGGTGAAGTTGCATGAGTTATAAGAATAAAGAGAATGTAACATGTTTATTGCGACAGGCGTGTAAAAGGTTACTTTCGTGAGTAACAGAAAACGCATGATGAAACCAGTCACAGATGCTAGGGTATTTAACAGTAGCAATGGGCAAAAAAGACCAGACTGCTTTTGGAGAGAGGGAGATGACAGACTGCTTTGGAGAGAGGGAGACGGCAGACTGCTTTGAGAGAGGGTGAGACGGCAGACTGCTTTGGAAAGAGAGAGA
>OY992884.1:61222396-61251718 GCA_963921405.1 Cepaea hortensis
GATAGGTTGCTTGGTTATTTGATTGATAAGTTGATCTGTTGGTTGGCTGGTTTGTTGGTTGGATATTTGGTGGTTTGTTGGTTGTTTGGTGATGGCTTGGTTATTTGGTTGGTTGATTGGTTATCTTATGCAATAAGTCACTATCATTGAATATAAGAAAGAGTGCTGAAATGCTATATATATAGAACCTGTTTTGCTGTATGGCTGTGAATCTTGGAATATAAATGAACAAATTAGGAAGAACTTGGAAGCAACAGAGATGTGGTTCCTGGGAAGAATGTTGCGAATTCTCTGGACTGCTAAAGCAACTAACAACAACTGCCTGATAGAGGCTAATGAAACTAGAACATTATGTACAACAATAAGAAAGAGACAAACAGGCTAATGAAATTAGAACATTATATACAACAGTAAGAAAGAGACAAACAGCTTTCTTTCGTCATGTGATGAGAAGAGAGGCATTGGAGAACATCGTGACAACTGGAAAGATCAAAGGGAAGAGAGGCATAGGCAGAGGCAGACCAAGAGAAATGATGCTGGATGGATTGGGATTGTGGCATGGAGGAATATCATCAGTAGATCCAGAAAACAAAAGACCGAGATCTGTGGAAATTCACGAATGCCTACGTCAGTCGGCATGGCACTTGATGATGATGGTTGATTAATTGGTTGGCTGGTTGTTATGTTGGTTGGTTATTTGATGGTTTGTTTGTAGTTTAGACAACTGTAGGGGATTTTGTTTGTTGATTGGTTGGTTGGTTATTTGATGGTTTGTTTGTAGTTTAGACAACTGTAGGGGATTTTGTTTGTTGATTGGTTGGTTGGTTATTTGATGGTTTGTTTGTAGTTTAGACAACTGTAGGGGATTTTGTTTGTTGATTGGTTGGTTGGTTATTTGATGGTTTGTTTGTAGTTTAGACAACTGTAGGGGATTTTGTTTGTTGATTGGTTGGTTGGTTATTTGATGGTTTGTTTGTAGTTTAGACAACTGTAGGGAATTTTGTTTGTTGATTGGTTGGTTGCTTATTTGATGGTTTGTTTGTAGTTTAGACAACTGTAGGGGATTTTGTTTGTTGATTGTTTGGTTGGTTATTTGATGGTTTGTTTGTAGTTTAGACAACTGTAGGGGATTTTGTTTGTTGATTGGTTGGTTGGTTATTTGATGGTTTGTTTGTAGTTTAGACAACTGTAGGGGATTTTGTTTGTTGATTGGTTGGTTGGTTATTTGATGGTTTGTTTGTAGTTTAGACAACTGTAGGGGATATTGTTTGTTGATTGGTTGGTTGGTTATTTGATGGTTTGTTTGTAGTTTAGACAACTGTAGGGGATTTTGTTTGTTGATTGGTTGGTTGGTTATTTGATGGTTTGTTTGTAGTTTAGACAACTGTAGGGGATTTTGTTTGTTGATTGGTTGGTTGGTTATTTGATGGTTTGTTTGTAGTTTAGACAACTGTAGGGGATTTTGTTTGTTGATTGGTTGGTTGGTTATTTGATGGTTTGTTTGTAGTTTAGACAACTGTAGGGGATTTTGTTTGTTGATTGGTTGGTTGGTTATTTGATGGTTTGTTTGTAGTTTAGACAACTGTAGGGGATATTGTTTGTTGATTGGTTGGTTGGTTATTTGATGGTTTGTTTGTAGTTTAGACAACTGTAGGGGATTTTGTTTGTTGATTGGTTGGTTGGTTATTTGATGGTTTGTTTGTAGTTTAGACAACTGTAGGGGATTTTGTTTGTTGATTGGTTGGTTGGTTATTTGATGGTTTGTTTGTAGTTTAGACAACTGTAGGGGATTTTGTTTGTTGATTGGTTGGTTGGTTATTTGATGGTTTGTTTGTAGTTTAGACAACTGTAGGGGATATTGTTTGTTGATTGGTTGGTTGGTTATTTGATGGTTTGTTTGTAGTTTAGACAACTGTAGGGGATTTTGTTTGTTGATTGGTTGGTTGGTTATTTGATGGTTTGTTTGTAGTTTAGACAACTGTAGGGGATATTGTTTGTTGATTGGTTGGTTGGTTATTTGATGGTTTGTTTGTAGTTTAGACAACTGTAGGGGATTTTGTTTGTTGATTGGTTGGTTGGTTATTTGATGGTTTGTTTGTAGTTTAGACAACTGTAGGGGATTTTGTTTGTTGATTGGTTGGTTGGTTATTTGATGGTTTGTTTGTAGTTTAGACAACTGTAGGGGATTTTGTTTGTTGATTGGTTGGTTGGTTATTTGATGGTTTGTTTGTAGTTTAGACAACTGTAGGGGATATTGTTTGTTGATTGGTTGGTTGGTTATTTGTTTCGTTGATTATTTAGTAGGTAGGTTGGTTATTTGCCGGTCTCTCTGGCTGAGGGTTACAACACTTTCTCCGAATTCCCGTTTGTCACGCAGAGTCTCGTAGCGGGAGCGAGCTGGGAGCGGTTCGTCCCCCGCTGGTGACTTGCGGGACACTGAGCCGGCCGCTCAGAAAGCAATGGCAAACTACTGAGCGTAATCTTGTCAAGAAATCAACAGACAGCTGAAAGATGCTGCTGTTGACAGCGATGTCCTGTAAGGGATATGCGAATAAAAAAAAAAAAAAAAAAAAGTTGATTATTTGGTTTGTAGGCTGGTTATTTTGTTGGTTTGTTATTTGGTTTGCTGGTTGGTTGTTTGGTTGGTTGATAGGTTGATTATTTGATTAATTGGTTGGTTATTTTGTTGATTGGTTAGTAAGTTCGTTGGTGAACCCTTTGAAAGATAACAGTTGAATTCTGAAGTTGTATGCATTAGTGCCCAGACATAGCGAGCCCTAAGTTGAGTTGAGCTAAGAACCGATATCACCGCACTCAGGACATTCCAATACTCGTACTCGTTCCGTCCCCGCGTTCAACAAACCAGCCAAGAGTCATACTTTCTAATCGTTCCAACCACTATCTGATTGAAAGTTCTCCTGGTCTTCCCTCTCAGTTTTGAGATTCTTCCAGAACCCCTGCCGGTCCCCCGCGATATAATTCGTTCCACATACGGGTTTTCAGTCTGTTCCCCCCGCTTTCTCCACCTGGACCCACAGGCGCACGACCACCTCCCCCTTGCCCATAGGCAATCTACCACCAAGAGGTGCATACCCTGCTAGCCTATCAGCCTGTGCATTCCCCCGCACCCCTACATGGCCAAAAAGCCAGGGCCGGATTAAGCCATCTTGGTGCCCTAGGCACAAACCCACATGGGTGCCCCCTACTGCCCCGGGCCCCCGATCCTCCACTGACAGCTGGTATGTTCAATATTATGCAAAAAACTAACAAAGAAAAACAGTTGTGAAATGTAAACACATATGTTTGTACTACTATCACTCATATAAAACCTACAATAAGGTATTTCTGTATTAAAATTAATAGTTAATTAATTTTGTAAAAATAGTAGACAAAAATACTGTAACTTTTTTGATAGATAAGAAAGTCAGAGAGAGCACACATTTACATTTTAAAGTTCTTTTTTCTAGATTTACGTCTGGCAAAGTTTTTGAGTACATCATCAAAGTTAATTTTGCGTAACAAGTCTGCCTCAATCATCAGCAAAGATAAGGAATCAAGCCTTTCTTGTTTCATTGTCGATCTACTTGGATTTTTTGTACGTTTCAACTGAGAAAAAGAGCGCTCAGTTGAACAGTTCGTAACCTTTAATGTTAAAAATATGCGCAAGGCGATTTCTACATTTGGAAAAGCACACTCGATGTTGTCTCTAACCATTACTTTGTAGAGTTCTGCATGACTGAACGTGTTGTTGTCAGATTTTGATGCACGAAACTTGTGACGAATATATGAGTGGAACTGTTGTAGTTCAGTATATAAATTATTGTTCAGATCTTCAGGATAAGCATTTATTAGTCCTTCACAACACTGAGATGTTTGTGGTACATCGACCAAACAAGAAAATCGAACTGCTAGATCATTATATACCTGTCCTCATCTACTCATCTCTGTCTCAAGTTTGTCAACAATGGTGTAGAAAGCAGATATACGAAATTTGTCTCTGGCATTCTGAGATACCTCAGGGGCATCACCTATCAATAATTGCTTTATCAAAATCGATAAAAGCACATTTAAAGCGCAGTAATGAACTCCTTCAACACTAACTACCAATAGACGTCTGTATATATATATATATATATATATATATATATATATATATATATATATATATATATATATATAGATTTTTTAGAATTAGAAACCCTTAGATGAAAACGAAAACGAAAGTAAAAAGTGTAACCATTAACCTTACCTTCGTCAAATCAAGTATTGCTGTGTAAGCTAAATTAGTAATATCTACATCAGTAAGTAGTTTATACAAATGTTCGAAAATGCAAAGTAGTTCTAAGCCGTTATGCAAATGTACAGTCATTCAATGCATAAAATTTGGTGGAACTGCGGTAAAGCTGTGAAAGTTTAAACAATATATAATGACACAAAGTAGTGCAGCTTTACATAACAGAGTTACGACACATACAGAACGTTGCGGCGGTTAGCCTTCATCAGCAAACAAACACATTCACAAACACAACATACAGTCAAGGAGAACTCCTGTGACTACATTAGAAGGTGATGACAGGACGAGAGGAACAAATGCATGGGAAAATGGAAGCAATGAAGAGGAAACGAGAATTGACAAAATGTTAATTGAAAAGAATGTTAGTCGAAGAAAATGTTTAATAGAAAAACTGTTTATAGAGAAAAAAACTGTATACTCACCTCACGTACGGACCTGTGAATGTTTACGGAAATCTCAGGTGTATTTTTATAACGGTGCTGGATGTTACGGTACAGTGAGCACATAGAAAGAAGGGGGTGGGGTAGGAGGCGTGTAAAATTGACCACGACCCCATTGTGTTATTGGTCTGGGTGGACTGGTGTGTAGGAACACGTGTACTTACATAGACACACTTCAACTGACAAAATGCTAGTGTATGTGGACATGCAAGAAGAGAGAGAGGAGAGAGAGAGAGAGAGAGAGAGAGAGAGAGAGAGGAGAGAGAGAGAGAGAGAGAGAGAGAGAGGAGAGCGAGAGAGAGAGACAGACAGAGAGAGACAGAGAGAGACAGAGAGAGGAAAAGTGCCTGCGACCTACCACATGGGGTATATTGTAACCTACGAAATAGTCAGTATGGTTGCTAGTCATACAACGCGCTTCAGGAGCCCCTCGCCCAGTCCTAGAGTTGTTGGGGTTGTGTAAGATCCAACCACTGGCAATGCACGTGAAGAAGGTATGCACAGAGAAGCCAGATGTAAGAGGAGAGAGAGAGGGAGAGAGAGAGTGAGAGAGAGAGCGCGAAAGGGGGGAGAGAGGGGGAGAGAGAGGGAGAGAGAGGGAGAAGAGAGAGAGGGAGAGGGAGGGAGAGAGAGAGAGGGAGAGAGAGGGAGAGGGAGAGAGATAGAGAGAAAGGGAGAGAGAGAGAGATGGGGAGAGGAAGAGAGAGAGGGAGAGAGAGGGAGGGAGAGAGGGGAGAGAGAGGGAGAGAGAGGGAGAGAGAGAGAGTGAGGGAGGGTGAGAGCGAGAGAGGGGGAGGGCAAGAGAGAGATCAAGGGAGGGACAGAAAGCGCCAGAGGGAGTGAGAGAGAGAGAGAGAGAGCGAGAGAGAGAGGGAGTGAGAGAGGAGGAGAGAGAGCGAGAGAGGGGAGAGCGAGAGAGAGAGGGAGAGAGCGAGAGGGTGAAAGAGAGAGAGAGGGAGAGAGAGAGAGAAAGAGAGAGAGAGAAAGAGAGAGAGAGAGGAAAAGTGCCTGTGATATACCACATGAGGCGTGTGGGGCGCGTCGGTCTACGTGTACGACGTTTCCCTCGTACTGTACCCTATGAAATAGTCAGTATGGTTGATTATTGCACAGTCTCTCTCTCTCTCTCTCTCCCTCTCTCTTCTCTCTCTCTCTCTCTCTCTCTCTCTCTCTCTCTCCTTACATCTTGCTTCTCTGTGCCCACCCACTTCACTTGTATTACCAGTGGTTATATCTCACACAGCCCTAACAACTCAAACACTGGGCGAGAGGCTCCTGCAATGTACTGTGCAATAATCAACCATACTGACTATTTCATAGGGTACAGTACGAGGGAAACGTCGTACACGTAGACCGACGCGCCCCACACGCCTCATGTGGTATATCACAGGCACTTTTCCTCTCTCTCTCTCTCTTTCTCTCTCTCTCTTTCTCTCTCTCTCTCTCTCTTTCACCCTCTCGCTCTCTCCCTCTCTCTCTCGCTCTCCCTCTCTCGCTCTCTCCTTCTCTCTCTCTCGCTCTCTCTCCTCCTCTCTCACTCCCTCTCTCTCATCGCCTCTCTCTCCCTCTCTCACTCCCCTCTCGCGCTTTCTGTCCCTCCCTTGATCTCTCTCTTCTTGCCCTCCTCCTCCCCCTCTCTCGCTCTCACCCTCCTCCCTCACTCTCTCTCCTCCCTCCTCTCTCCCTCCCTCTCTCTCCCTCTCTCTCTTCCTCTCCCCATCTCTCTCTCTCCCTTTCTCTCTATCTCTCTCCCTCTCCCTCTCCTCTTCCCTCTCTCTCTCCCTCCCCTCTCCCTCTCTCTCTTCTCCCTCTCTCTCCCTCTCTCTCCCCCTCTCTCCCCCCTTTCGCGCTCTCTCTCTCACTCTCTCTCTCCCCTCTCTCATCTCCTCTTACATCTGGCTTCTCTGTGCATACCTTCTTCACGTGCATTGCCAGTGGTTGGATTCTTACACAACCCCAACAACTCTAGGACTGGGCGAGGGGCTCCTGAAGCGCGTTGTATGACTAGCAACCATACCTGACTATTTCGTAGGTTACAATATACCCCATGTGGTAGGTCGCAGGCACTTTTCCTCTCTCTGTCTCTCTCTGTCTCTCTCTGTCTGTCTCTCTCGCTCTCCTCTCTCTCTCTCTCTCTCTCTCCCTCTCTCTCTTCTTGCATGTCCACATACACTAGCATTTTGTCAGTTGAAGTGTGTCTATGTAAGTACACGTGTTCCTACACACCAGTCCACCCAGACCAATAACACAATGGGGGTCGTGGTCAATTTTACACGCCTCCTACCCCGCCCCCTTCTTTCTATGTGCTCACTGTACCGAACATCCAGCACCGTTATAAAAATACACCTGAGATTTCCGTAACATTCACAGGTCCGTACGTGAGGTGAGTATACAGGTTTTTTTCTCTATAAACAGTTTTTCTATTAAACATTTTCTTCGACTAACATTCTTTTCAATTAACATTTGTCAATTCTCGTTTCCTCTTCATTGCTTCCATTTTCCCATGCATTTGTTCCTCTCGTCCTGTCATCACCTTCTAATGTAGTCACAGGAGTTCTCCTTGACTGTATGTTGTGTTTGTGAATGTGTTTGTTTGCTGATGAAGGCTAACGCCGCAACGTTCTGTATGTGTCGTAACTCTGTTATGTAAAGCTGCACTACTTTGTGTCATTATATATTGTTTAGTCATTCAATGACACGTCGACAAATTAGCACTATTCACAATTGTTTTCACTAGCAGACCAAAACGGAAGTGAATTTGTCGCTACGCATTAGTGCGTTACGTAGCACAAACATATCCCAGAAAAGTCAAAACAAAAATAGCACCAAACAACCTTGAAGAAAAATAACAAAAAATAGCAAAAAAAAAACGGTGGGGGGTATTTTATCCCCGGGTTGTGGGACCAAGGTTAAATAATGTGCGATTCAATATTACATTTGCGATTTGCTTATGCCATGCAATTACGCTACCGGGACAATATAGACATTTTTCTTGAGGACTTGTGGTGCCCCCCAAATGCTTGGTGCCCTAGGCACGTGCCTTGTTTGCCTAATGGTTAATCCATCCCTGCAAAAAGCCCATACAATTCTCACAATCTGTGACCTCGGAAGATAGAAAAGCCATTCCACACGAAAAATTCCTTTCTCCACCTTACCAAACATATATTCCTTGATTCCGTAATGAATGCTTAAATGTATGTGAGTCATGTAGGTGTAGAGACTGTCTTCCTAACCAACTCCCAAAACATTATCTCCACGGTGACTCTGTTTCGGAACCCTCCTTCCCCCTCCCTCAGAAATTAGCGGGGTGTGCAAGACCGCAACTGAAACGACACATCAGCAAAACGGAATATTAGGATGTAATTAGATCATGACCCAGCTGGTACATATGGACTGACAAAGATTTTACTTAGGTTGATAATGTTTTCTCCGCGGCTCTTAAGTACATCACTGTAACAGACTTACTTTATTTGCTAATATAGCCATCATTGTACTCAACCACTTATCCCGTCAGTACCCATTCACATATACGAGTATTACTTTCGATAATACAATATTCTAAAGAAACCAGGACGCTGTCAGATTCTGTTTCTTTCGCATTTTAGCAAATTGAAATCTGTCTCACGGTGAATGATTGGATTGATTCAATGTTGGAAGGGCGCAGAGAAAGATCAGTGGATTAATGAATGCATACAAAGAGGGTAGTTGTATAGATATGTGGATGGAGAGTTAGGGCATGGCTAAATGTATGTATGGATGTAAACATGGATGGATGGGTTGACTGACTGGATGGGTTTGTGAATAGATGAGTGTATTAATGGATGGATAAAAAAGTCGCTTAAAAGTCGACAGGGTCGACTTCATTGCACCGGCTGTTATCCCATATGGCTCGGTCTCTTTCCGCAGTGTGGAAAGCGTCGCACAAAGCACGAACTCCGTAGCTCTAGCGACAACCCACAGGAGTCTCCGAAAAATTTAACTCGCGAACCGAAGGAAACGAACCCACAACCTTCGGAGCCCGAGTCAAACGGCTTGACCACTTCGCCACGAAGACTAATGGATGGATAAATAAATACATGGATGGGTGAGTGGATGATTGAAGATGCGAATGTACAGATGTACTAGGGGGCTTTAAATTTCAACCTAATTTTTTTTTTTTTTTTTTTTTTGGGGGGGGGGGGGGGGGGGGTGAGGTATATGGCGTCCCAAAAGCATTTTTCGGGACAGTGAATTATTTGATACAGAAACCGGGACGTCGGGCAGCCCTAAGTCAATTCCCTCTGTATTGAGTCTCCAGTACTTTCAGGCCTGCATTTCACACTCTGGAAAAGTCACTTGATACATGTAAAGTTGACTTCCTCTTGCACGCTTGCCCTTCACCTAGCGGGAACTGTGTCTATGAATATGTTGCATATATTTTATCTCTGAACTTGATCTCATGTAGTAATTATTTTGTTTTTCCATTCAATTTTTGTAAGACTTGTTCGCTTTTTTTTCCCACGGATAAAATATTGATATTGGCAACCAGGATATTTCTTATAATGATTGCATTTAATCTAGTTCTGGGTTCTTTGATCACGCAAATTATTGGAAATGACATAATTGACATTCTTTCTGTTTTATAACGATTCTTCTTCTAATCTTCACAAAGTTAAAGTATCAATAAAATTATTGAAACTGCGGTAAAGCTGTGGAAGTCTAAATACTATAAAATGACACGGAATAATACAGTTTTAGTTAGTTAGTTAGTTAGTCGCAGTTCCAACTTCACAGCAACGGGTCGTCCCCATTATGCTCCGTTCCTGTGCCAGTGAATATCACAAAAAACGCTCCCCACTGCCCAATGTGAAAAGTGGAAAAGACAGGAGTCTCGACAAACAACAGCCCGCACAGATACACTGTGCATAATGCCGCCGCCAGAATGTCAACACACCAGTCCCCCACAAAACACCCAATTCATCTCTGATGGAATCGGCAGTTTTACAGAACACAATTGCGAAGAAATAAAGGACGAAGCGGCGACTAGCCTACATCAGCACACAAATACACAAAACACAACTTATAAACACCGGGAACATACTATAGCAACTACATTAAGACATAATAACCAAAGCAAAGAGTGGAAAGATTAATAATTCTGAGCACAATGAATAGAACATGGGGGTGGGGGTGAACAAAATATGCTACTTATCTCAGAATCCCAGGTTGTTTCCCGGTAGCACGGTCGACCCTCACCGGGGTCATCCTCGATAGATTCATAACCTTTACGAACGCGTTTACACCATTTAAAGACTGATGACAATGCGACGGTCTGTTCTTCAAACACACACAACAGTCGACGATGAATTTCAGCAGGTTTTGAGCCTTCTTTCACCACAAATTGTATCACAACAGCGGGAAGCCGCTGATACTTGCTTATTCTACCACCAAGTGTCAGATGGTTACTGTTCACGTGGAGTAGTTACTGAACTTAGTAACCTTCGTCTTTGGGTTATCCTGGCAAAATTCGTATACTTACTGGACGACTCTCGTATACATTACGAACATTAATTGAGAGATTAATAAATAAATGACAACAAAAGAACTGCTATATATTGACAGTGAAAAGGAAATACAAAGGTTTTTTAAACAATATATAAGCAGAACGAGAATAATAGTCTAGCAATGTTGAATAGCACAAAGACAAGTAGGACTAGCGGCCGGAATGAGAAAGAGAGGCCTGACTGAAAGAAATACCGACGACTAGAAAACAACCGTCAAATTGTTTTGGGCACATTATGTGAAGAAATAAACTAGAGAACTGCGTGACCACTAGCAAGATTGACGGGAAAAGGACAAGGAGAAGGCAGAGAAGTAAATACCAGGATGGCTTGACACAAAGCATGGTCGGGACAGGAACATAGAGTTGATCCACGACTCTGGGGTTCGTGTAAGATGGCGAAACTTGACCACCCACTCTTACCGGCAAGGCGCATAATGATGAGAAAACAATTCGCTTACCACCCCAATTATAACCGTATTAAAGGCGGAACTGGCAGATTTGATTTTTTTTTTAAATTAGAAAAAAGAGAGCGAGAGAGAGAGAGAGAAAAAGAGAGAGAGAGAGAGAGAGAGAGAGAGAGAGAGAGAGAGAGAGAGAGAGAGAGAGAGAGAGGAGCGACAGGCAGAGAGACACAGAGAGATAGAGAGCGACAGAGAGAGAGGGAGAGAGAAAGAGGGAGAGACAGAGCGAGAGAGGCAGAGAACGAGATAGAGAGACAGAGAGAGAGAGACAGAGAGAGACAGACAGAGAGAGAGACAGAGAGAGAGAGAGAGAGAGAGAGAGAGAGAGAGAGAGAGAGAGATAACAAACAGGGCGGGGGTCATTGAGACACAGAGATATCTATATTGGTGCTTTACAGATTCCACCAGACGAATTTGATAAAGAAAACACTATTAGATTCCTGAAAAGAATACTCAGTATATAAAGAAGAGATAAGATCAGAAATGAAGAAATCGGGACTAAAGTGTGCTGCGCTAGATTTTATTAGAAGGCAGCAAGTCAAATGGTTTGGCCATGCAAGTAGGTTACCAACTAACAGTATACCACAACAAGCAATGATGTACAGACCAGAGGGAAACAGAGGAAGAGGCCGACCACGTTAAACGATGGACGCAGGGAATAACAGAGTCCATGGGAATATCGATACATGAAGTCCATAAGCGGGCACTCTCCCGCTGTTTATACTTCACCTCGACACCGCAAGGTACAAGAGGAACATGATGAGATGAGATGAAACATTATGAAATTATCAAAATGTTGGATGCGATTAAAATTTAAATGAATGATGTCAAAACACTACTGTACTGGAAAAAAAAATCCATCAATCATGTGCCATGCCGATAAGCGTGGGCGATCATGTTTCGCCATCTCACTCGATCACCAGAGTCCTGGATCAGCTCCATGTTTCTGTTTCGACCATGCCATGTGGTCAGGCCATCCAGATATTTACTTCTCGGTCTTCCCCTTGGTCTCTTCCCTTCGATCTTGCCAGTTGTCACCAAGTTCCCCAATTCATTTCTTCTCATAACATGCCCAAAACATCTTGACTGTCTACTTCTAATGTCTTTAATCAGTTTACGATCTTCATTTATTTCTTGAAGAACTTGTTCAGTGGTTTTCTGTCTGTCGATGGTATTCTTTGCATTTTCCTCAGAAACCACATTTCCACAGACATCAGATGTTTCTCAGCTTGACTGCTCATTGTCAACGCTTCACATCCATAAAAAGTACAGGTTTTATGTAGCACTGTAGCACTCTTTTTCTCGTTTCAATTGGCACCTTTTTATTGGTCAGTATGTCTTTCATCTTGCAAAAGGCTACCTTCGCCATGGCATTTCTTGTTCTAATCTCTTCAAGGCATCTCCCGTCTTATGTTATGACTGTTCCGAGATAATTGTACCGATTCATTTGTTTAAAAATATGCCCATTTACTCGTATATCACATTGTGGTGTTTCCTTCTTTGCAATGACAACCACAATCTGTGTCTTCTTACAATTCAATTCTAACCCTAGTTACTCACTGAATCAAAGAACGTTCAATTACTGTTCTCAGTATATGCACAGCATTTACTGTACCCGTGCCTTCTACAAATCCACATTGTTCTTCTCCTATTTCAGGTTATATTTTCTTCCTAATTCTTTGCATGATAATTCTCAGCAAAATCTTCGTGATTGGCTCATTATACTAATTGTTCGATGTTGATCACATTCCAAGACTCCTGATTTCTTCGAGATTGCAATAAATATAGAATTACGTAATTAAGGAGGTATATCTCCAGTATTATATATTGCATTCAGCAGTTTCGTGATTTGGTCTATTTCATATTCTTCTAGGGCATTGATCACTTCTTTTGTGATGTTATCTGTACCTGGGGTCTTGCCAGTTTTCATATGGTTAAGAGCATTCTGAACTTCAATCTTCAAAATTTATGGGTCTTCATTATTATTCCGAAGACCATACTGTTCTTCTCTTGTATCATCATAAAGGTCTTTCACATAATCTGACCACTCATGTAAGATCTTATATTTTTCTATTTTGATTTTGCCATCTATGGTTTTAAGGCAACCCGTTGATGTGTGTGTTCTTTTGTTAGTGATGTCATTAATTCTTTTCTGCATTAATTTGGTATTCCGGGTGTTGTATTGGTTTTCAATTTCCTTGCAAGTTTCCTCAAGCCATGTTTCTTTTGCCTCTTTGCATATTTTCCTAATTTTCCTGTCAATCTCTTCATATTTTTCATTGCTATAAGTTATTTCTTCTTATTTCCATGAGTTTTAAGATGTTTTCCTTCATTCATGTCTTGAGTCCCATTATCTTTATTGTTAGGATGGTTGTTTCTACAGCTTGGTTGACTAATTTTTTTAAAAAAAAGGTCGCTGACATCTTGAAATAATATTTCCATATCGAACAATGCATCAAATCTTCTCTCTTTACCTCTACGTTGAATTTACCTTTTATCTCCTCACTTTTCAGTGCCCGTAGATCAAATTTTGTGTTTCTTGGTGTATATTTGACTTTCCTTAATTTTATATGTATTTTGCTCATGATTAATCTATGGTCGCTGTAGCAATCTACGCTTGGTATAGTTTTTGCGAATTTTAAGGCATTTCGAAATCTTCTGTTGATGAAAATGTAATCAAACTGATTTCAAATCTTATCATCATGACTCCTCCATGTCCATAATCTCCTTGGGTGATGTTGATATCAGGTGTTTCCAATAATCATATCATGCTCTTTTGCCCACTATACTAGTCTGCAACCTCTCTCATTCTGTTCCCCTAGTCCACACTTGCCTACTATGCATCCGTCCTACTGATTTCCAACTTTGGCATTCAAGTCACCCATTATGATATTTACTTCAGAATTCTTGCATTTCTTGAAGGCCTTCTCTAAATCATTATAAAATGCATCAATGCTGTCATCACTACTGTCTGCTGTTGGTGCATAAACTTGTATGATGTTGACATCAAAAGGTCTTCCACTCAGCGTCACCAGTAACACTCTGTCTGATACAGTCCAATATCCTTTGACCGATTTTGATCTTTCTGTATCCATTATAATTGCTACTCCTCGCTGTTTTTTTTTCTCCACCAGAGTAGATTATTCTATATTCCTCAGATGTTATAATTCCCATTCCTGTCCATCTGGTCTCACATACACCTAAAAGGTTAATATTTAGAATTCTGATTTCATTCTTAATGTATCAAATTTTCCATCCCCACTCATAGTTCTTACATTCCAAGTTTTCACTTTTAATGTTGGTACTCTTTTGCACTCAGTCGCCTGCTGACGGTCTGGAATCAATTGGTGCACATGACTACCCCTATTGGGCGAGGCTGCTCCTATGGAGCACCCAATTACGCCGTTCTTCTGATTATCGATGAGACTGCAATACATGATATTCTTGGCAACTGTAAAGAATTTAGTTTGCCATTGCTTTCCCTCCTAGCAGTGACCATACTGGTCGATGACCGTAGCCATTGTTCCTCCCCCCCCCCCCAAAAAAAAAAAAGATATCCTCTGCCTACCGTCATTAAGTTGGAGAGCATAAAATACAACAATGTGTTGGCTGCTCTTCAACTTCATCCATCACCTTCACTCATGGTTTCACTTAATCCTGATTGGGGTGCTAAACGGGTACTCTACCTTGCTCAAGGGTGTCCCGTAGGCTAGCGGAGAGAAGGAGGCACCTTACTTCTCCTTTGATAGGGGATATCCCTATCCCGCCACCCAATCAAATAGCAGCAATTAAATTCGGAAATTAAATGTACCATTAAAACAAATAAAGCAAGAAGTAGGACAAACATGTTTTTTGTCATCAGTTCAGTTCTTCTCTCTCTCTCTCTCTCTCTCTCTCTCTCTCTCTCTCTATATATATATATATATATATATATATATATATATATATATATATATATATATATATATATATATATATAAACTTTGAGAAAAATACAATTATTTAAATTACATAATGTAGCAATGTTACTAAAAGTAATGTCCCTTGATATAACTTTTCTTGTTACGTTCCCTTAATTAGACGTCTTTCCATTTAATGTCTTTTTATTACGTAAATAACTGATTTTAAACTAATAAACTATGAAAGTTGGCTGCGCGGGAATGAGAAGAACACCTGTAGAAAATTTCATCTCAATAGGATGGACCGTTCAGGAACGCATAAAGGACACACAAACAAATACACAAAGACACAAAGACACAAACATTCTCATATATATATATATATATATATATATATATATATATATATATATATATATATATATATATATATATATATATATATATATATATATATATGATTTTCCCCCTGTGATTTACGTTTGTCGTAGTGAAGTTCGTTGTAAGGTATGTATACTGTGTCTGTGGTTAGTATTATCTCTCACTTTTTTCGCAGGAGTTACACATACCTAACTGTTTTATTTCCTATGGTTATATCCTGCTGCAAGTTACTTCTCGTAGCATTCCCAACATGGAGGATGGCGATTAAGCTGTTAAAGCCTCTGGAGTGTTTATTCTTGCGACTACGTTTTGCTTACGCATTTTCCTTATGATGGACTGGTAGTGCATGGTTTCGTCGCCCTTCTACTGAGTTGAGTGCTGGAGCGACACTGTGAGCTGTGAATTTTGTATGGAGTGCTTCTACATCTGTCCGAGATTGTTTGTAGCGTGAACTGCATGTTAACAAAAAAAATGGCGGTCAGCCTGTCACTGAACTAACTGAGTTGCCTTATGCAGTAATGTGTGGCTGCTGATTTTCTAGTGACTTCCATCGGCGATGAACTATAATATTTTTCGTGGAGGACTTTTGTGTTGGCATTCTGGCAGCGGCATAATGTATATAGTATACCTGTGCGGGCTGTTGTTTGTTGAGACTCCTGTCTGTTCTCTTTTCATATGCGGCAGTGAGGAGCATTTAGTGTAATATTCACTGGCACAGGAACCGAGCATAACGGGGCAAATGAATTTGGAACCACGACTAACATTTAAGCAATGAAACACTTTGGACTATAATAATTGTGTACCATAATCAATGAAGGTTCGACAACCGAATTTGTTCAAAATGGTGGGCGGGATGTAATCTTGTGAACGTTCTATGGCTATGCAACTTGGCAATAAAAGTAACATACTTGGTAACTTAAATATTTCTGTCGCTCTTCCCTGTTGTAATATGCACATGTAAATTAAATAATAATTGTGTTATTAATGTTACACGTTGTTTTACTGAAATAGTTTCATTGACACAAGTTCATTAAAAAAAAATGTCGCCACATAATCGAGATCAGTCAGACAGGCATTTGCATTTGCCACAATGTTATTATATAATAATTAATTTGTTTTATAGTTAAGGGTTATTACTTATGAGACCACCACAGCTTTTCGAGTAACTTAAAGCCTTGAAAACTGCAGCAGAATTTCTGTTGCCAGAGAAAAATAAAGAGAAACAGATTGGAAGTCAGTAAAGTAAAAACTCAAAACTGCAGATTTCAGACAAGGGCAGCACACTACAGACATCATCATGGAACGTAGTCCGACTGCTTCAGAAATCCAAATTGGTATTATGCAATGGACCCCGTCATGTTGCAGTATGCCTGGAAATGAAGAGACTAACAAATTGGTAATGAGAGTTGGAAGAGTAGCTCAGCCTGATAAAAAAGACATAACATAATCTAAGATTAGGTCAAGAGGTTTATAAGAAGCACCTATAGAACGAAGTAGGAACCAGAACATACAGACCACCAGAAAGGTGATGCATATTACTAACTTCATCGATGTGAATAAGTAGTAATCTACAGACTCCACTAGGACATAGCAGGCTGAAATAATACATGTTTAGGGTTGCCAAGTGTTCTGTTTTTCCAGGACAGCCCCGGTTTTTTATGAAATAATTCACTGTTCTGAAAAATGCTCTTGCGGTGCCCATTTGTCCTAGGGTTTTCTGTCAAATAAAAGATTTAATTATATTGAACCTTTTCTTGGTTTTAAGTTGGTAGAACTGTTTTAACTTGAGACTGAAATTAGAGCAGAAATTGTAAAGCAAAAGCACTATTTCAGAAAATGAAAAGTATGTTATGCAATTAGTCATTATTATTGAATGTCAGAAAAAGAGACAGACTTGTTATATAGGACCTGTTTGTCTTTATGGCAGTGAATCATGAAACATGAAAGAACAAATTAGTAAATGCTTGGAAGCTCAGTGGTTCCTGAGAAGAATGTTGCCAATACCTTGAACTGCCAGATTAACTAACAGTGATTACCTGAAAGAGGCTAATGAAGGACATTATATACTATTATAAGAAAGAGACAAACAATGTTCTTTGGTCTTATAACGAGAGAGAGAGAGAGAGAGAGAGAGAGAGAGACTGGAGAACATCGTGACAACTGGAAAGATCAGTGGGAGAAGAGGCAGAGACAGGCCAAGAAAAAAATAATGCTGGATTAACTGAGACAGTGGCATGGAGGAATATAATCAGCAAACTTGACCAGGAACACCAGCGACATAGATCTGTGGAGAGACATGAACAGGAACACCAGCGACATAGATCTGTGGAGAAACATGAACACCAGTGACATAGATTTGTGGAGAGACATGAACAGAAACACCAGCGACATAGATCTGTGGAGAGACATGAACATGAACACCAGCGACATAGATCTGTGGAGAAACATGAACACCAGTGACATAGATCTGTGGAGAGACATGAACACCAGTGACATAGATTTGTGGAGAGACATGAACAGGAACACCAGCAACATAGATCTGTGGAGAGACATGAACAGGAACACCAGCGACATAGATCTGTGGAGAGACATGAACAGGAACACCAGCGACATAGATCTGTGGAGAGACATGAACACCAGTGACATAGATTTGTGGAGAGACATGAACAGGAACACCAGCAACATAGATCTGTGGAGAGACATGAACAGGAACACCAGCGACATAGATCTGTGGAGGGACATGAACAGGAACACCAGCGACATAGATGTGTGGAGAGACATGAACAGGAACACCAGCGACATAGATCTGTGGAGAGACATGAACAGGAACACCAGCAACATAGATCTGTGGAGAGACATGAACAGGAACACTAGCAACATAGATCTGTGGAGAGACATGAACACCAGCAACATAGATCTGTGTAGAGACATGAACACCAGCAACATAGATCTGTGGAGAGACATGAACACTAGTGACATGGATCTGTGGAGAGACATGAACAGGAACACCAGCGACATAGATCTGTGGAGAGACATGAACACCAGGAACATAGATTTATGGAGAGACATGAACACCAGCAACATAGATCTGTGGAGAGACATGAATACCAGCAACATAGATCTGTGGAGAGACATGAACACCAGCAACATAGATCTGTGGAGAGACATGAACAGGAACACCAGCAACATAGATCTGTGGAGAGACATGAACAGGAACACCAGCAACATAGATCTGTGGAGAGACATGAACAGGAACACCAGCAACATAGATCTGTGGAGAGACATGAACAGGAACACCAGTGACATAGATCTGTGGAGAGACATGAACAGGAACACCAGCGACATAGATCTGTAGAGAGACATGAACAGGAACACCAGCAACATAGATCTGTGGAGAGACATGAACACCAGTGACATAAATTTGTGGAGAGACATGAACAGGAACACCAGCAACATAGATCTGTGGAGAGACATGAACAGGAACACCAGCGACATAGATCTGTGGAGGGACATGAACAGGAACACCAGCGACATAGATGTGTGGAGAGACATGAACAGGAACACCAGCGACATAGATCTGTGGAGAGACATGAACAGGAACACCAGCAACATAGATCCGTGGAGAGACATGAACAGGAACACTAGCAACATAGATCTGTGGAGAGACATGAACACCAGCAACATAGATCTGTGTAGAGACATGAACACCAGCAACATAGATCTGTGGAGAGACATGAACACTAGTGACATGGATCTGTGGAGAGACATGAACAGGAACACCAGCGACATAGATCTGTGGAGAGACATGAACACCAGCAACATAGATTTATGGAGAGACATGAACACCAGCAACATAGATCTGTGGAGAGACATGAATACCAGCAACATAGATCTGTGGAGAGACATGAACACCAGCAACATAGATCTGTGGAGAGACATGAACAGGAACACCAGCAACATAGATCTGTGGAGAGACATGAACAGGAACACCAGCAACATAGATCTGTGGAGAGACATGAACAGGAACACCAGCAACATAGATCTGTGGAGAGACATGAACAGGAACACCAGTGACATAGATCTGTGGAGAGACATGAACAGGAACACCAGCGACATAGATCTGTAGAGAGACATGAACAGGAACACCAGCAACATAGATCTGTGGAGAGACATGAACAGGAACACCAGCGACATAGATCTGTGGAGAGACATGAACAGGAACACCAGCAACATAGATCTGTGGAGAGACATGAACACCAGCAACATAGATCTGTGGAGAGACATGAAAACCAGCGACATAGATCTGTGGAGAGACATGAACAGGAACACCAGCAACATAGATCTGTGGAGAGACATGAACAGGAACACCAGCGACATAGATCTGTGGAGAGACATGAACAGGAACACCAGCAACATAGATCTGTGGTGAGACATGAACAGGAACACCAGCAACATAGATCTGTGGAGAGACATGAACAGGAACACCAGCAACATAGATCTGTGGAGAGGCATGAACAGGAACACCAGCAACATAGATCTGTGGAGAGACATGAACAGGAACACCAGCGACATAGATCTGTGGAGAGACATGAACAGGAACACCAGCAACATAGATCTGTGGAGAGACATGAACAGGAACACCAGCGACATAGATCTGTGGAGAGGCATGAACAGGAACACAAGCGACATAGATCTGTGGAGAGACATGAACAGGAACACCAGCAACATAGATCTGTGGAGAGACATGAACAGGAACACCAGCAACATAGATCTGTGGAGAGACATGAACAGGAACACCAGCAACATAGATCTGTGGAGAGACATGAACAGGAACACCAGTGACATAGATCTGTGGAGAGACATGAACAGGAACACCAGCAACATAGATCTGTGATGAGACATGAACAGGAACACCAGCAACATAGATCTGTGGAGAGACATGAACAGGAACACCAGCAACATAGATCTGTGGAGAGACATGAACAGGAACACAAGCGACATAGATCTGTGGAGAGACATGAACAGGAACACCAGTGACATAGATCTGTGGAGAGACATGAACAGGAACACCAGCGACATAGATCTGTGGAGAGACATGAACAGGAACACCAGCGACATAGATCTGTGGAGAGACATGAACAGGAACACCAGCGACATAGATCTGTGGAGAGACATGAACAGGAACACCAGCGACATAGATCTGTGGAGAGACATGAACAGGAACACCAGCGACATAGATCTGTGGAGAGACATGAACAGGAACACCAGCAACATAGATCTGTGGAGAGACATGAACAGGAACACCAGCGACATAGATCTGTGGAGAGGCATGAACACCAGCGACATAGATCTGTGGAGAGACATGAACATGAACACCAGCGACATAAATTTGTGGTGAGCATGGACAGGAACACCAGCAACATAGATCTGTGGAGAGACATGAACATGAACACCAGCGACATAGATCTGTGGTGAGCATGAACAGGAACACCAGCAACATAGATCTGTGGAGAGACATGAATGCTTATTACCTGTTGACAGAGGACATGATGATGATGACAGTTCTCATCCTTGAGCTGGGGATGTAAATTACAAGTACCTCTGAAAAGCTAATCTACACGCAAAAATCAGTACAGTGCACAAGAAGTAGTAGCACGTGTACGGACTACACCTGAGTTTAAAGCTTGCGAATGCCCCAAATAAATAACGCTAGGCTTTTGTATTGTGTTCCACATATATTAATATAATTAATAATACCTAGATGTTTTTGAATTTCTCATCAGAACCGAAGAATCAAATCAACTGTCGGAGATGCCTAGCTGTAGTGTATGAGTTACCATGTCATTATTCAAGCGTCTGCTAAACAGAGGCACAGAGGATGTTAAATCACCAGGGACCCCTCATGGAAATCAGGCCATGGGTGTCCAACTGCAGCGCCGGTTTGCTAAAGGAGTCCAGTACAATAGTAAGATACTTATCTTTATTTCCATGGCTCTGGTTTGCTAAAGGAGTCCAGTACAATAGTAAGATACTTATCTTTATTTCCATTGTGTCGGTTTGCTAAAGGAGTCCAGTACAATTGTGAGATACTTATCTTTATTTCCATGGCTCTGGTTTGCTAAAGGAGTCCAGTACAATAGTAAGATACTTATCTTTATTTCCATGGCGCCGGTTTGCTAAAAGAGTCCAGTACAATAGTAAGATACTTATCTTTATTTCCATGGTGCCGGTTTGTTAAAGGAGTCCAGTACAATAGTAAGATACTTATCTTTATTTCCATGGTGCCGGTTTGCTAAAGGAGTCCAGTACAATAGTAAGATACTTATCTTTATTTCCATGGCACCGGTTTGCTAAAGGAGTCCAATACAATAGTAAGATACTTATCTTTATTTCCATGGTGCCGGTTTGCTAAAGGAGTCCAGTACAATAGTAAGATACTTATCTTTATTTCCATGGCACCGGTTTGCTAAAGGATGCCATAAGGCAGATAACCGATATGCCATAAGGCAGATACTCGCGGTTGACGTCATTAATAATAGGTAGAGAATCCTGAAACTCAAAAGCTTACGGATAGCTAGGAGACTGGTGATAAACGGGGAATCGTCACTCTGACGTAGAAGGACAATGGAGGTTGTGACTTTCATGGAACAGATCGGTTGTGCTTCGGAGTGTGAGAAAAGGAAGAAGGCGCGTTCCAGAGGAATGAGGTATCAACGGAGATTCATTCTGTAAAGGACCTAGACGATATTGAAACAGAAAACGATAGAACAAGTGGAAGGAAGATAACTGGGAATCGGAGACATAGGATTTTAAGAATTGTTTTGGACAACTAGTTCTTAGATGTTTTGAATGAAGACCGACCATGCATTAAATGGCACTTCATTTGTCTTCGAGTAGTTTGATCTATGAAAGATTCTACAGTGCATAAATAAATGCCGTCCTTCAGTTCTCACGGTTTGTCGTCAGTTATTTCCATTCGCTGCGTTTGAGCATTTTTCAGACAGGTGAGAAGATACTTTCGTTTTGTTGTTGACTGTTACCAATTATCATTAACGAGCGGCAGCACAGGCTCCGTGGCAAAGGAGTCCAGTACAATAGTAAGATACTTATCTTTATTTCCATGGCGCCGGTTTGCTAAAGGAGTCCAGTACAATAGTAAGATACTTATCTTTATTTCCATGGTGCCGGTTTGCTAAAGGAGTCCAGTAAAATAGTAAGATACTTATCTTTATTTCCATGGCGCTGGTTTGCTAAAGGAATCCAGTACAATAGTAAGATACTTATCTTTATTTCCATGGCACCGGTTTGCTAAAGGAGTCCAGTACAATAGTAAGATACTTATCTTTATTTCCATGGCTCCGGTTTGCTAAAGGAGTCCAGTACAATAGTAAGATACTTATTTTTATTTCCATGGCTCCGGTTTGCTAAAGGAATCCAGTACAATAGTGAGATACTTATCTTTATTTCCGTGGCGCTGGTTTGCTAAAGGAGTCCAGTACAATAGTAAGATACTTATCTTTATTTCCATGGTGCCGGTTTGCTAAAGGAGTCCAGTACAATAGTAAGTTACTTATCTTTATTTCCATGGCGCCGGTTTGCTAAAGGAATCCAATACAATAGTAAGATACTTATCTTTATTTCCATGGCGCCGGTTTGCTAAAGGAGCCCAGTACAATAGTAAGTTACTTATCTTTATTTCCATGGCGCCGGTTTGCTAAAGGAGCCCAGTACAATAGTAAGTTACTTATCTTTATTTCCATGGCGCCGGTTTGCTAAAGGTGTCCAGTACAATAGTAAGATACTTATCTTTATTTCCATGGCGCCGGTTTGCTAAAGGAGTCCAGTACAATAGTAAGATACTTATCTTTATTTCCATGGCACCGGTTTGCTAAAGGAATCCAATACAATAGTAAGATACTTATCTTTATTTCCATGGCGCCGGTTTGCTAAAGGAGTCCAGTACAATAGTAAGTTACTTATCTTTATTTCCATGGCACCGGTTTGCTAAAGGTGTCCAGTACAATAGTAAGATACTTATTTTTATTTCCATGGCGCCAGTTTGCTAAAGGAGTCCAGTACAATAGTAAGATACTTATCTTTATTTCCATGGCGCCGGTTTGCTAAAGGAGTCCAGTACAATAGTAAGATACTTATCTTTATTTCCATGGTGCCGGTTTGCTAAAGGAGTCCAGTACAATAGTAAGATACTTATTTTTATTTCCATGGCGCTGGTTTGCTAAAGGAGTCCAGTACAATAGTAAGATACTTATCTTTATTCCCATAGCGCTGGTTTGCTAAAGGAGTCCAGTACAATAGTAAGATACTTATCTTTATTTCCATGGCGCCTGTTTGCTAAAGGAGTCCAGTACAATAGTAAGATACTTATCTTTATTCCCATAGCGCTGGTTTGCTAAAGGAGCCCAATACAATAGTAAGATACTTATCTTTATTTCCATGGCTCTGGTTTGCTAAAGGAGTCCAGTACAATAGTAAGATAGTTATCTTTATTCCCATAGCGCTGGTTTGCTAAAGGAGTCCAATACAATAGTAAGATAGTTATCTTTATTTCCATGGGGACTGTGTTGTAGAGTTCCCCTCCAGTCTCTAAGCTCAGAAAACATATGGGGCGTGTCAGACTACTACTGAAACGATGCATCTGTGGAGAGGTATTTGAGGATGAAACCAGGTAAATAATTCAACATGGCACATGTGGACTGGTTGGGATTTGGCCTCGGTTGGTCATGTTTCCTGTACAGGTTTAGGTATTTCATTATCAATACACTCTAACCCTGTTCCCATAGTCCTCTTGTTGAAACTTTTTGCCAAGTTCTTTATTTTAGCTATGTGAAACAGTTGCATTAGTCATTGTGGTTATAATTGTGAAATGTTTTTTTCCTTCTCTGCTGTGCCTCATTCATTCAGCAGCATGTCCTTTGCAGAACCTCGTTCACATAACAACCTTCTGGAAAACCTCTCATCATAAGCAAGATATACTGCGTCTGATACACTCACCTGGAGATCATCAACCACATCCTGCACCCATCTTCTCTTTGGCCTTCCTTTTCCTCTCTTCCCAGGCATATACCCCTCCATTATTGTTCTCTCCAAACTTTCGTGGCGTTTCAAGTGACCAAAATATTTCAATGTTCTTAGTTGTATTGTCTTTAATGCCGGTCTCTCTGGCTGATGGGTTACAACATTTTCTCCGTAATCCCGTTTATCACGCAGAGTCTCGTAGCAGGGCGAGAGCTGGGAGCGGTTCGACCCCTGCTGGTGACTTGCGGGATAACTGAGCCGGCCGCTCAGAAAGCAATGGCAAACTACTGAGCGTAATCTTGTCAAGAAATCAACATACAGCTGAAAGATGCTGATGTTGACAGCGATGTCCTGTAAAGGATATGCAAAAAAAAAAAAAAAAAAAAAAATTGTCTTTAATAGCTAGCCTTCTTCAGTATTCAGCTCTTGAAGTATGGATGCATTTGTTCTTTCCTTTATCCAAGATATTCTTAGAACTCGTATATAACATTTACATTCAATGGCATTTATGCTGTGTCTAGCTGTTTGAAATAGTTGCTTTAGTCATTGTTATAATTGTGAAACTTTTCAGTTCCCCTCTGTTGTGTCTCTACCTTGAAGAGCTAGAGGGGCTTGCATGTTCCAATGACCCCAAGAGCTATGCAGAGCTATTACAGCTACTGTTAGGGTCTCCCAGATTGGGACAATTCAAGAGATAGGAACCAGACACTGAGAGACACAAACCTGCTGCCTTTTAGATAATCAATTGGGGAACCCTTTAAGGGCTACAAAGGGTTCCACAACTGATTTCCTGTGTAATATGTGTACAACATTAGAACCGACCAATCATTTCTTTTCTTTAAATGTTTGTGAATATACTGGACACATCATTATGGTCTGATGTGCTTGTATGTTTGTTGCTGGTTTAATATAAAATTCTGAGACCTGTAGTGCTATCTCAATGGTTAGATATGTCTGTATTCCATATTTGTAGGTTCATGTGTATGATAGACTTGGCTAATGAAGACACCTTTTTTTAGGGGTGTCTAGTTGGTCATGTGTCGAAGTACAATTGTTCCTGCAGCGAGGTGATGTCGTCATTTGGAGGTGACTGGTTCGAATCCCGGTCAGGAACTATAGCTTTCAGTTTTTATGTTGTCTGTTGCTTCCTCTGGTCTCTGCTTCTTTCTTCTCACTTCTATGAACACCAAGCAATACTATGTGTGTTTATTGATGAATTTGTAAATAGACAGGGGACAGTCTAAGGCTAGGGAAAGCAAACTTGATAAAATATTTGTTGAAGCATGTGCTGAGCCACAGGCTTAATGAAACAGTGCTGTGCAATTTACTTGATAACGATGAAACTTTTGATTTATCAGCAAACATTGACATCCTTTGTTGTTTTTGTTTTTTGACCACTTCTCTGAATACCTGTCATTTGTAAAAATCCTACTGAAATTGTCTTCCATGCGTGCTTAAAACTTTAAAAACCATATAACAATATTAGTGGCTGCCATTATAATTGCTTAAATCTTGAATTTTTCAGTGAAAATTGTTATCCGAGGTGATAACAATGTTGGGAAGTCATGTCTGTTTTACCGAATTCAAGGGCAGAAATTCCAAGATGAGTACATCCCCACAGAGGAAATTCAGGTTGTGTAGTTGTTGATTTGTATCTAAATTAAAGTAATGCATTCAGACATTTGTATCTAAATTAAAGTAATGCATTCAGACATTTGTATCTAAATTAAAGTAATGCATTCAGACATTTGCAGTTGAGGTGAACAGAAGAAATTCAAGTTGTGTAGTTGTTGATTTGTATCTAACTTAAATTAATGCATTCATACATTTGTAGTTGAGGTGAACAGAGGGAAAATTGACTACTTGGTAGTTTGACTTCTGTAGCTATGTAGTAAGTATGAAACTAGTCATGGAATTGATGCGACACACTAATTGGTAAATTAGGTGCCTGGTTTTCTTCTGAGCTGGGAAAGGAAAAGAGTGAAGCTGCAAACTTAGCTAACAAATTATGAAAAAGCAACAAAGCTGCAACAAATGTGATAAATGCAGTGTGTGCTTCATAACTTGACTGCTTAATTGGGCTTAGTGAGCTAGAGCCGGAGCTCTACCCAGGAAGACTAGCCCTTTCAATAGATGTCGGGAAATCGAATGTGCTGGCCAAAAGACACAAATATCACCTCTCTGCTGTAAACAAGCACAAGGCAATTATGCCCAAAACAAACAAATGTCGGGTAAAAAAAAAAAAAAGAAGAGGATGAATACTCTTCTCCACTTTCAAGTAGTGGTCATCTAGAATAAGACTGCACCAGTACATTTCTTTATTTACATTTCACAGCAGTACCTGCCATGGAGTTTCTTGTAGTGGTTACCAGCAGTCTCTGCCACCATTTTGTAACCTTTTATAGCAGTATATATGTTACTGAATTACCTATACCTTTTACAACATTGCCTATTTCTGACTTGATGTTTTTTTTTATACCAGTATCTGCCTTAGGATCATGTCTATATTTTATTGCAGCAATGTTTACCACGGGCATATTGCCGCCTTTTACAGTCATGAGTATATTTCTACCTTTCATATCAATGTCTACATAGAAATAAGATTCTATCTTTTACAGCAATATCTACGTGGGAATATAATTCTGTCGTTTATAGCAATATCTACATTGGCCAATTTCTGCATCTTACATCAATTTCCGCATGGAGATATTTCTACCTTTTGCAGCACTTACATGATATAATTTTTTTTTATACAGCAATATCTGCATAGGGATATTTCTACCTTTACATCAATATCTTTATGGGAATATTTCTCTCTTTTACAGCAATATTTAGAAAGTAATATTTCTTACTTTTACAGCAATATCTACAAGGAAATATTCTACCTTTTAAAGCAATATCTACATGAGAATATTTCCACCTTTTACAGACATGGGGATAATCTAAATTTTACAGCATAAGTATATTTTATCCTTTACAGCAGTATCTGTGTAGTAGTTTCCGTGACAGTCTGCAATGGGAATTATTCTTCCATTTCCAGAAATTTCTATATGGGGATATTTCTAGCTTTTATAGCAATATCTACATAGGAATATATTTCTACCTAATAGAGCAGTATCTATATGGTAATATTTCTGCTTCTTATGGCAATATCCACTTTTTGGATATTTCTACCTTTCATAGCAATATCCATGTGAGAATATTTCTACTTTTTATAGCAATACTAGCTGACCCGGCCTGGCTTCGCCCAGACCCTGGTGGGGAGCATCTCATTTAATTCATATAAGTAGTCATATAAGTTCTCGTTCCCGTTACCGACTATCTGTCTGTCTGTCTGTCTGTCTGTCTGACCCGGCCCGGCTTCGCCCAGACCCTGATGGGGAGCATCTCATTTAATTCATATAAGTAGTCATATAAGTTCCCGTTCCCGACTGTCTGTCTGTCTGTCTGTCTGTCTATCTATCTATCTGTCTGTCTGTCTGACCCGGCCCAGCCCATGGTGGAGAGCATCTCATTTAAATCATATAAGTAGTCATATAAGATCCCGTTCCCGACTATCTGTCTGTCTGTCTGTCTGTCTTGGGTAAATGGAGGAGGGAGGAGGAAGAGGGAGGTGGAGGAGGAGGAGACAGGAGGAGGAGGGATTAGGAGGAGTAGGGTGGAGGAGGAGGAGGGAGGAGGAGAACGCAGGAGGAGGAGGAGGAGAGAGTAGGAGGAGGGAGGAGGCGGAGGGGGAGGAAGAGGGAGGAGGAGGAATGTGAAGGGAGGAGGTAGAGGGAGGAGAGAGGAGGAGGGAGGAGGAGGAATGTGAAGGGAGGAGGAGGTAGAGGGATGAGGAGGAGAAGGAGGAGGAGGGCGAAGGAGGGAGGGAGGAGGAGGAGGGCAAAGGAGGAAGGAAGAGGAAGAGAGTGGACGAGGGAGGAGGAAGAGATAGGCGGAGAGAGGAGGAGGAGGGATTAAGAGGAGGAGGGGGAAAAGAGGAGGAGGAGGGTGAAGGAGGAGGAGGGAGGAGGAGAACGCAGGAGGAGGTGGAGGGAGAAGGAGGAGGGAGGAAGAGGTAGAAGGAGGAGGAGGAGGAATGATGAGGAGGGAGGAGGAGGAAGAGGGATGTTGAGGAGGGAGGAGGGAGGAGGAAGAGGAGGGATTAGAAGGAGGTAGGAGGGAGAGGAAGAGGGTAGGAGGAGGAGTGGAGAGGAGGAGGGAGGAAAAGGAAGGAGGAGGAAGAGGGAGGAGGGAGGGGGAGGAAGAGGGAGGAGGGGAAGAGGGTAGGAGGAGGAGGGGAGAGGAGGAGAAGAAGGGAGGAGGAGGGGAGAGGCGGAGGGAGAAGAAGGAAGGAGGAGGAGGGGAGGAAGGAAAGGGAGGTGGAAGAGGAGGAGGAGGAATGAGAGGGAGGAGGAAGAGGAGGAGAAGGGTGGAGGGAGTAGGAGGAAGAGGGAAGAGGGAGAAGGAGGAGGGAGGATGATGAGGGAGAAGGAGGCAGGAGGAGGGAGAGGGAGTAGGATGGAGGAGGAGGGGAGAGGAAGAGGGAGAAGGAGGGGGGAGGAGGTAGAGGTGGAGGGAGGAGGAGGAGGGAGTTCGCCATTCCGAATTCATACTCGTTTAGGTTCTGTGATTTCGGTCCTTCCATTGATTGTTCTTCCCTTCTACACGACTGTAGATAACTTCCTTACACATAAAAAGATGAATTGTTATTGATATTGCCGTGGCATGGAGGCATATATATCAGCAGCAGAGTTGATCCAGAAAACCAAAGACCGAGATCTATGGAGAACCATGAACGCCTACGCCAGCCGGCACGGCACTTGATGATGATGATGATTGCCGTGTGACGATTCTGTGTAGTCACGTCATTTTCTTAACTTTTCCTAGCATTTTGGTTCGGGGATTCTTTCATCATCATCATCATATATTTACGTACGTATTTAGGGAGGGGGAGGAGGGAGGAGGAGGAAGAAGAAAAAAAAATATGACAGTTGGCAGCACTGGAATGAGAGGAAGGCGTGTAGAAAATTTCATCTCAATCGGATGGGCCGTTCGCGAACGCATAAAGGACATACAGTCATACACATCCACACACATCCTTTTTTATATATAAGACTAGCTGACCCTGCCCGGCTTCGCCCAGACCCTGGTGGGGAGCATCTCATTTAATTCATATAAGTAGTCATATAAGTTCTCGTTCCCGTTACCGACTATCTGTCTGTCTGACTGTCTGTCTGTCTGTCTGTCTGACCCAGCCCGTCTTCGCCCAGACCCTGATGGGGAGCAT
>OY992884.1:61251918-61439418 GCA_963921405.1 Cepaea hortensis
GAGGAAGAGGGAGGAGGAGGATGGAGGAGGAGGAAGAGGAGGGAGAGGGAGGAGGGGAAGAGGAAGAGGGTAGGAGGAGGAGGGAGAGAGGAAGAGGGAGAAGGGAGGAGGAGGGAGGAGGTAGTAGGATGATTGATTGCCATCCCACCAGGTTAATATGTTATCGCGGACCTCAGAGAGAAGTGTCTATGTAGAAGACCATTTCCTGGACGTACGTATTTTGGGAGGGGGAGGAGGGAGGAGGGAGGAGGAGGAAGAAGAAAAAAAAACTACGACAGTTGGCATCTCTGGAATGAAAGGAAGGCGTGTAGAAAATTTCATCTCAATCGGATGGGCCGTTCGCGAGCGCATAAAGGACATACGGACAGAGATACATAAATACATACAGAGATACATACGCACAAGTCTTTTTTATATATAAGATTATGCTTCAAATAATATTGACATAATGTAAATAACTTATGCTGATGACATTGTCTTGATAGCAACAAGTCAGAAGGAAATACAGGAAATGATAGATACAGTGGTTATAGAAAGTGAAAAAATGGGCCTTAGTTTGAATAATAGAAAGACAGAAGTCATGGTGATATCAAAGAAACAGATTGTGCCTAAATGTGCAATTAAAGTACAGGTCGTTATTTTGGGGCAAGTGCAGAAATTCAGATATCTAGGAACATGGATAACATCAGATGGAAGATGCATCAGTGAGATACAGAGCAGAATAGGGCAAGCAAAAACTGCATTCTATCAAATGAAGAACGTTTTGTGCAGTACATCATTGTCCTTGAAAGTTAGAAAAAGAGTTCTTGCATGTTAGATAGAACCAGTTTTAACATATGGCTGGGAGTCCTGGACAATTAGTAAACAGGTGAAAAAATCCCTGGAGGCCTTGGTGATGTGGTTTCATATAAGAATGCTGAAAATTAATTGGACAGCCAAAATTAGCAGTCAGGACGTTTTAAGGGAAGCTGAGTCACAAAGACAACTTGTCACAAACATCAGAAAGAGGCAGTCATCGTTTTTTGGCCACATTATGAAAAGACAAAAACTGGAACATGTGACAACTGGAAAGATTTTTGGAAAAATACATAGAGGAAGACATCATGAGAAGATTCTTGGCAGTCTTGTGTCATGGCACAGAAGGCAGTCAGCACTCAAATTGATCCATGACGTCAGAGATCGTAATTTGTGGAGAGGCATGATCGCCCACGCAGTCGGCAAGGCACTGGATGATGACAGCAATATCTACATGAGAATATATCTATCCTGTTTGTAATATCTTCATTAGGATTTTCCTACCTTTTACGGTAATATCAAACATTGGGATATTTCTATTCTACCTTTTACATTGACATCTACTTGAGAATATTTCTGCCCTTTTTTGTAATGACTACACTGAGATATTTCTACTTTTACAGCAGTATCTACATGAGATTGCCTTTTCCTTGCCCAATTTCCGCCAATAGATTACTGTTGCCAACAACAGCTTATCTTGATGGGTTTGTTTTTGTTTCATCCATGGCAGGTGGCATCCATACAGTGGAACTACAATCCAACAAATGATGTTGTGAAGGTGGAAGTGTGGGATGTAACTGACAAGGGAAAGAAGAGACGCAAAATGCATGGATTGAAAATGGACAACAGTGAAATGATTGTAAGTTTTCTATAGTTCATCAATAAACATGCATGTATTGTTTGGTGATCATAGAGACTAGAGGACGCACTAGACAACAACAAATTGAAAGCTTTTTACATTGAAAATTGAACTTTCCAATTTTATGTTGTCTAGTTTGTTAGACAAGTTATCTCTGGGGTTACTGATTTTGTGGCCTGTGCTACACATCTGCCTGGCTGCCCTGCAAATAAAGACTGCAACTTACAGGATTAAACCCGGTGTGATGAATGTGATCCTCCTGCCTGTAACCTCCTGTATCTGTACTGCCAGATGTGGCCAAAGGGTGCAAAAATGAGGCTGAAGATAGGAGGCTGTTCCAATGGTCAGAAAACAAATTTTGTCATCCTGGCAACAGGATTGTTTTTATCCTTCCCATATCTTCATGTTTTCTGCCCATGAAATCTGTGATGCCTTCTGACTCATTTGTCAACCTATGACCTCTCCATTATGATATTTAGTAGATTGTTATATCCTTTGATGCGGTAACATAATTTGCTTGTCTAATTTTTATTTCTTTTAGCAGCTCCTTTTGTGATACAATATTTGTAATTAATTTTATCATTGTTCCAATGTTTATTTAATCTTACTTTTCCACACTTGAAATCAACAGCATTGAGGTTTAATCTCATACAAATAAATGCAGTGTGATAATTTTTGTTAATCTTGTCTTCTTCTGCTGCTGCCTATCATACCTGAGTGGATCATAGGCCCTCAACCATTGTACACTTGTTCATGATTAATTTGATTTTGCAGCAAAAGCTGTCCATGGAATGAGGTAGCCAGTTTTATACCAACCCTCCTTAGTCGCCTACTATGACATGCATAATAGGTTACACCAAGGGGTTAACGACGTCGTTCGTAATCCCGTATATCCACATGGGGAAAACAGCAGCTGTGAGAATCAGCACAGGTTTGCGCCGCGCTGGTATGTGAGCTGGTCGTTCAGAAAGCAATGGCAAACTACTGAAAGTAAAACTTGCCTAGTACATCAACAGCAGCTGAAAAATGCTGGTTTTGACTGCAACGTTCTGTAAGGGATATGCAACATTAAAAAAAAAAAAGGTAACAGTGTTACTGTTGTTTTGTTTCCAGTAACACATGAGTGTGTGAATCTCTAATTATTTATTTTTTCAGTAGAATATTTGTAACTCCTAGTGTTACATTACAGCTTTGAACATTTAATACAGCTACTAGTTTAATACCGGCTCTGTGCCAAAGGATTACGGACGCAATTTGTAATCCTCATACAGCGTCCGAAAAACAGCTGTTGGCGATTTGGCAGCAGAGCACCTTGCGTTGAGTTTTTGTAAATTGTTTGAGTTGACAGCGATGTCCTATAAAGGATATGCAACTAACTAGTTTAATACTCACTGTGATTCCCGTCATTTAAAGAGTTAACTACACATAAGAAAGATCTCGACTGCAACAAAGTAATAAGACCCTTTCCCCGCCTCAAGGAGCATCAGGCATGTGGTGCTAGACCCATCATTTTATAGATCAATCAACGTTCTGCAGGCGATGAAGTCGATATCACAGTGGCCGCCTGTATTTCCCAAGGCATTCTTAACACACATTTTAGGCTAGGTTGACCTGGGAAAAGTTAGTTGTATATCCTTTACAGGATGTCACAGTCAGTTTGGCTGTTCGTGATTTGTTGGCAAGTTTACATTCAGTAGTTTGCCATTGCTTTCTGAACGATCGGCACCCAAACCATTTTCAGAAAAAAACCAATGCAAGACGGTCTGCTGCCAAATCGCATGCAGCTGTGTTTCGAATACGGGTATACAGGATTATGAACTGCGCCTGTAATCCCTTCGCCATGGAGCCAGTTGTTGTGTACTTGTCCTTCATCTTTCCCCCTTTTTAAACCACCCACTGATTCAGCAGGGAGTGAGCAGAGTGTCTTGTCAGCACTCATCTTATAGAGGAAGATCCAGGTGGACATTCAGTCAGGGAGTGAGCGAGTGTCTGGTCAGCACTCATCTCATAGAGGAAGATCCAGGTGGACATTCAGTCAGGGAGTGAGCAGAGTGTCTGGTCAGCACTCATCTCATAGAGGAAGATCCAGGTGGACATTCAGTCAGGGAGTGAGCAAGAGTCTGGTCAGCACTCATCTCATAGAGGAAGATCCAGGTGGACATTCAGGCAGGGAGTGAGCAAGAGTCTGGTCAGCACTCAACCCATAAAGGAACATCCAAGTGGATGTTCAGTCAGGCACCCACTGGTACTAGCAGCATGGGAGCTCTTTATTGGCTTCTGTAGAAGAGGATGGACCACGTTTGGGAATGTCCCAAGTGCAGTGAGATGGTTCTTGATTTCATATTTCATGTAACCCACCAAGTTATGTTTACTTGTTCTGACTGACTGACTGGCACCATGCCGTCTTGACAGACGATAACATGGAGTTATACTTCTCCATAGCACAAAACCTGTGCTGAATTTAGAGATCGTGTGTTGCCCGTGCAACATTTCTATTTGTATTATTATTTTCATTCATTTTTTCATCATCTCCATGGCGAACTGGTTGTCACCTGCTTTGCGTTACAAAAGTCATAGGTTCATTTCAGACTCTTGTCATTTAGTTCATGAGCTCAATTTTGTTTTGGAGATGCCTAGGGGTTGTTTCTGGAGCTGCGGAGTTTATGCATCTGTATGACACTTTTGGCAGGCTGCTCTGTGGAAGGAAGACCTTACTATAAGGGATGGAACCCAGTGCAGTGAAGTTGATCCTCTTGTCTTTAGCCACTTTAGCACTTTCCAATTGTGACTTCTGCTCTTCTGCCCTGAGACCTTTGTTAGGTATGTACGTATTTTTATGTTGGTCATTTGTACGCTGGATCTACACTTGCCTTAGTGATTTATGATATAAAGAGTTTACTGCTTTTTGATTTTGTCAGAACCCAGATGAGCCAGATGTTGACACTGAGATTGTGGATGTCTACAAAGGAGCTCACGGAGTGGTGTTTGTCTTTGACATTACCAAACAGTGGTAAGATATTTTCTAGCTGATTACAGATGTAGTATTCATCAATGACATTACCAAACAGTGGTAAGATATTCTCTAGCTCAGTGGTTGTCAACCGATGGGGAATTCCCCCCCCCCCCCCCCGGGGGAATTTTAGGGTTTCTGGGGGGGGGGGGGGGGGGGAATTAAGATTATTTCAAGATCACATTAATACAAGAACTAGTTACTTGATATTGTTTTTCCCTCTAAATTTTACGGTTCTGTACTTCTCGCCCTAATGAAATTCATTTTATAACGTAAGTAGACCTGCAAGTCACATTTTATGTAGATGTCTAGACATGTTCTAGTATGTGTTATTAAATTTAGCTTCCATTTTTATGTATACTGTGTAAGGGTGTGGGGGGGGGGGGGGGGGGGTTTATAGGGAGGAAATTCGAAAGGAGGGGAATGACATTCTGAACATATGGTAAAGGGGGGCATGGGCCAAAAACAGGTTGAGAACCACTGCTCTAGCTGATTACAGATGTAGTATTTGTCAATGACATTACGAAACAGTGATAAAATATTCCATAGTTGATTACAGGGGTAGTTTCTTGTCTGTAAAATTACCAAACAGTGGCAAGATATCTCTGCTTGATTATAGATGTAGTGTTTGTCTTTGACATTACCAAACAGTGATGTGATATTCTGTAGTTGATCTGACATTACCAACAAATGATAAGACATACTCCTGCCTCTTGTTTATTTCTTCCATCAACTCTCTATTCATTCCCAGTTGTTCTAGAACTTCTGTATTTGGTTGTTTTGATTGACCAAAATTAGTATTTTTAACATTAAACCAAGTGATGACCTCTGTAGACATCCATCAGAACTAAAACAGTTACCAATAAACTACAAGCATTCAGTAATTAGTACCTGCGCAGAATAAAAAGAATACACAGGTATGAAAGAGTCATCAATGTATGAAAGTCATCACTGTATGAAAGAGTCATCACTGTATGAAAGAGTCATCAATGTATGAAAAAGTCATCAATGTATGAAAAAGTCATCAATATATGAAAGAGTCATCACTGTATGAAAGAGTCATCAATGTATGAAAAAGTCATCAATATATGAAAGAGTCATCACTGTATGAAAGAGTCATCAATGTATGAAAAAGTCATCAATATATGAAAGAGTCATCACTGTATGAAAGAGTCATCAATGTATGAAAAAGTCATCAATATATGAAAGAGTCATCAATGTATGAAAGAGTCACAATGTATGAAGGAATCATCACTGTATGAAAGAGTCACCAATGTGGAGCTCATGGAGAGAACAAAACAATTAACAGTGAATTGAGAGTCTTTTTTTCACAGCTCTTGCTGTTCTGTTTGCTTTGCAAGTGACTACACTCTTCCTTGCATAATGACGTACACCCTGAATTTTGGTCTTCGGTAGCAATCTCCCAAGTGTCATGATGAATTCCAAAAGCTTTGAATGATATCTTCAGAGTGTCTTTAAAGTGATTCATCTGGCCGCCTTGGGAGTGTTTACCACAATGCAACTCACCGTAAAAAAATGCGGTTAGGGAGGTGTGTGTAGTATCTGCTTTGGGACTACCTCAACCTTTATTATGAGGTGTAGGGGCCAGCTCCCATTTCACCATATTTCCTTCCCAAATAATGAGACACCAGCTATTGTGCAAAATGTGGCATTGATCGCACTTTCTGTTACATGTTGTTTGCCTTGACTGCCCACAGGACTTTCAGCTATGTAGAACGGGAGATGGAGAAAGTTCCCAGTCGTCTTCCTGTATTGATCCTAGGAAATCATCGAGACATGGGGCATCATAGAAGTGTCACAGAGGAGAGAGCCCGCTATCTGGTCGAGCAGTGCCTGGCAGACAGGTCAGTGTTATTTGTCTGTGCTGTAGTTCTGTCCTGGTGCTGCAGTGGTTGATTTTGATCTTCTTACCGATCCTCCTGTTGCGTATCCTTTACAGGACATCGCAGTCAACCCCAGCATTTTTGGCAGTTTGTGATTTTATTGGCAAGTTTACGTTCAGTAGTTTCAGCTCCTCTTTTTTCACTTCTATTCCTCTCCTCCGCTTCCTCTTCCGCCCCCTCTTCCTATTATTTGTATTCCTCCTCTTCTACTTCCTTTTCTTTTTTTTCTTCATCCTTTTCTTCTTCTGCCTCCATCTCTTCTTCTTCCTTATCCTCTTCTCCCTCTTCTTTTTTCTGCTGCTTTTCTTTTTCATCTGCATTTGCTCACACATTTGTATTCACTTTTTTATCTACAGGCCTGAAGGCTGTGGAAAAATCAGATATGCTGAGTCATCTATGAGAAATGGATTTGGCTTGAAATATCTCTATGCCTTCTTCAACCTCCCTTTTCTTCAACTCCAGGTTTGTATACATTTCTATCCAGGGTTTATAAGCTTTCTGGTTATAGTCTTTTAACTTTCTGACCAGGGTCTTTGAACTTTCTGGTTATAGTCTTTGAACTTTCTGGTTATAGTCTTTTAACTTTCTGGTTATAGTCTTGTAACTTTCTGGCTATAGTCTTTAACTTTCTGATCATAGTCTTTTAACTCTCTGACCAGGATCTTTGACCTTTCTAGTTAGTGTCTTTTAACTTTCTGATTATAGTCTTTTAACTTTCTGACCAGGGTCTCTTAACTTTCTGGTTAGAGTCTTTGAACTTTCTGATCATAGTCTTTTAACTCTCTGACCAGGATATTTGAACTTTCTAGTTAATGTCTTTTAACTTTCTTGTTATAGTCTTTTAACTTTCTGACCAGGGTCTCTTAACTTTCTGGTTATAGTCTTTTAACTTTCCAGTTATAGTCTTTTAACTTTCTGGTTATAGTCTTTTAACTTTCCAGTTATAGTCTTTTAACTTTCTGACCAGAGTCTTTTAACTTTCTGGTTATAGTCTTGTAACTTTCTGACCAGGATCTTTGAACTTTCTGGTTATAGTCTTATAACTTTCCAGTTATAGTCTTTTAACTTTCTGGTTATAGTCTTTTAACTTTCCAGTTATAGTCTTTTAACTTTCTGACCAGAGTCTTTTAACTTTCTGGTTATAGTCTTTTAACTTTCTGACCAGAGTCTTTTAACTTTCTGGTTATAGTCTTGTAACTTTCTGACCAGGATCTTTGAACTTTCTGGTTATAGTCTTATAACTTTCCAGTTATAGTCTTTTAACTTTCTGGTTATAGTCTTTTAACTTTCCAGTTATAGTCTTTTAACTTTCTGACCAGAGTCTTTTAACTTTCTGGTTATAGTCTTTTAACTTTCTGACCAGAGTCTTTTAACTTTCTGGTTATAGTCTTTTAACTTTCTGGTTATAGTCTTGTAACTTTCTGACCAGGGTCTTTTTTACTTTCTGGTTAGGGACTTTTAACTATTAACTTCTAGATTTTGATGATTAGTAATTTGTTATCATTCCATTCTGTATTTAGTTGTAGGTTATAGTTGTTTATTCTCATCATATTTTTTGTTGGTTTAATGTTTAATTCTGTTAACTTGTAAGCTGTTATTGTGTGTATTAATGTACAATGGATAGTAAACAAGTTTGATTCAGATAATTAAAGAGGGAATGAAACATATGACATTTCTACTTTACTTATCTGCTAGATGTCTGACGTGCATACATACATTCATATGAGCCTGCATTCACTTATTGAGACAGTGACCTATATATACATACACATACATATATTACATACATGTGTGTGAGTTCACAAAGGCCTACAAATTCATGTCTTTATGCCAGTATCTGCTATGGGACTGTGTTTAGAATTACAGTCTTAGGACAGGTGCAACCATACAGGACAAATAGTCAAGGGGACAGAAGCAACCATACAGGACAAATAGTCAAGAGGACAGAAGCAACCATACAGGACAAACAATCAAGGTGGCGGGAGCAACCATACAGGACAAATAGTCAAGAGGACAGAAGCAACCATACAGGACAAATAGTCAAGGGGACAGAAGCAACCATACAGGACAAATAGTCAAGAGGACAGAAGCAACCATACAAGACAAATAGTCAAGAGGACAGAAGCAACCATACAGGACAAATAGTCAAGAGGACAGTAGCAACCATACAGGACAAATAGTCAAGGGGACAGAAGCAACCATACAGGACAAATAGTCAAGTGGACAGAAGCAACCAAACAGGACAAATAGTCAAGGGGGCAGAAGCAACCATACAGGACAAACAATCAAGGTGACGGGAGCAACCATACAGGACAAATAGTCAAGGGGACAAGCAACCATACAGGACAAATAGTCAAGGGGACAGAAGCAACCATACAGGACAAACAATCAAGGTGATGGGAGCAACCATACAGGACAAATAGTCAAAGGGACAGGAGCAACCATACAGTACAAATAATCAAGAGGACAGAAGCAACCATACAGGACAAATAGTCAAGGAGACAGAAACAACCATACAGGACAAGTAGTCAAGGGGACAGAAGCAACCATACAGGACAAATAGCCAAGGGAACAGAAGCAACCATACAGGACAAATAGTCAAGGGGACAGAAGCAACCATACAGGACAAACAATCAAGGTGACAGGAGCAACCATACAGGACAAACAATCAAGGTGACAGGAGCAACCATACAGGACAAATAGACATAGGGGACAGAAGCAACCATACAGGACAAATAGTCAAGGGGACAGAAGCAACCATACAGGACAAATAGTCAAGGGGACAGAAGCAACCATACAGGACAAATAGTCAAGGGGACAGAAGCAACCATACAGGATAAATAGTCAAGGGGACAGAAGCAACCATACAGGACAAATAGTCAAGGGGACAGAAGCAACCATACAGGACAAATAGTCAAGGGGACAGAAGCAACCATACAGGACAAATAGTCAAGGGGACAGAAGCAACCATACAGGACAAATAGTCAAGGGGACAGAAGCAACCATACAGGATAAATAGTCAAGGGGACAGAAGCAACCATACAGGACAAATAGTCAAGGGGACAGAAGCAACCATACAGGACAAATAGTCAAGGGGACAGAAGCAACCATACAGGACAAATAGTCAAGGGGACAGAACCTCTGAAGGTTTAAACTGCTGAACTGTTCACAACCTGTGATGGAACAGGTGCATAGGTATAGAGCATAGGCGAATAAGAAGAGGAACAAGCTCAAGAAGACAAAGGAGAAGAAACATAAGAAGAGAATAAGAGGAAATATAAGAAGTAAAGATTAAGAAGAAACATAAGAAGAAAAAGAAATATACAAAGAAGAAACATAATAAGAAACGAACGAACAATCAAACTTTATTTTCAAAGGGTAACAAATTGGACATGCAGGCCCGTCGTACATTCTGCCTTTCCAATCACTCATCTTTCGTTCATCAGTGCATAGTGCATTCACATAGGGGAAAAAAACATTGTCAAATGAATGTTGTAAACATAAACAATGCATGTTACAATGTTATAAAGAAAGGACAAAGAATGTGGTAAAGAAAAGACAAAGAAGAAGAAGAAACATAACAAAAAAGAATAAGCAGAAACATAAGAAGAAAAGGCAATGAAGAAACATAAGAAGAAGAAGAAACATATGAAGAAAAGACAAAGATGAAATATATGAAGAAAGGACAATGAAGAAACATAAGAAGAAGAAACATATAAAGAAAAGACACAGATGAAACATACAAAGAAAGGACAAAGAAGAAACATAAAAATCAGAAGAAACATGCAAAGAAGAAAAGACAAAGAAGAAACATAAGAAGAAGAAACATTCAAAGAAAAGACAAAGAAGAAACATAAGAACAGACAAAGAAGAAGAAGAAAACATAAGGTGCAGAAGAGAAATCAGAAGAAGAGGAAGGTAAAGAAGAAAAAGGAAGAGTCCTTTTAAGAAGATAAAGATGAAGAAAATGAAGAAGAAAAAGGAGAAGATGAAGATGAAGAAGAGATCTTGAGTGAGTCAAGGCCAATAAAATAGCTTCTGTGAGTCGCCAAGAAAGTAAAGACATTTGGCTGGAAACTGATCCTGTTATCATTTAACCATATCACTCTGTTTAATCACTGAAAGATGGACAACACACAAAATTCCAGACATGCATTAATGACTTGTAGACAGAATTTCTCCACTGGAAATGTTGTGACTTTCAGAGAGACAGACTGCTGAGCCAGCTTGAGACTAACACAAATGATATTGTATCAACAGAAGAAGAGTTGGTGATACATAAACACTCTGAGGAACAGAACTATGATATGTAAGAATCTCCTTCTCATCTTCTTCTCCTTCACCTCCTCTTGCTCATGCTTCTCGTCTACCACTACTACTACTTCTTCGTCTCCTTCCTTCCTTCCTTCCTTCCTTCCTTCCTTCCTTCCTTCCTTCCTTCCTTCCTTCCTTCCTTCCTGCTGCTGTCTGCTGGCAACAGACCGCCTTGTGTTGGTTTTTTATGAAATAGTATGAATGCCAGTCGTTCAGAAAGCAGTGGCAAACTACTGAACATAAACTTTCTAAGAGATCACAAGCAGCAAAAAATGTTGGGGTTGACTGTGACATTCTGTAAAGGATATGTAACTAAGAAGACTATGTTTGCCCTTCTTTTATGAAGATGGACTGTATTATTCTTTTTATCAAACTGGCTTTTCATTTTTCCCCCAGTGTATCTGATCAAGACTGCTTTTTTAAAAAAGCATTATCTGTGGGTAGTTGCAATACCTGTCCCAACTAATTACTTCCAGTGTTTTAATTATCTCTGACACAGCTCAATCAATCAATCAATCAGTCATGTGCCATGCCGGAAAGTGTGGGTGGTCATGACTCACCATTTCTCTCGATCACCAGAGTCGTGGATCAGCTCAGTGTTCCTGTCTCGTCCATGCCATGTGGCCAAGCCATCCAGGTATTTTCCTCTCGGTCTTCCTCTTGGTCTGTTCCCTTCGATCTTGCCAGCTGTCACCAAGTTCTCCAATCCATTTCCTCTCATAACATGTCCAAAAACTTTTGACTGTCTACGTCTAATTTCTCTAATCAATTTACGATTTTCATTTGTCTCCAGTAGTACTTGGTCATTGGTTTTTCTGTCTGTCCATGGCATTCTTTGCATTCTCCTCAGAAACCACATTTCTGCAGCCATCAGATGTTTTCAGCTTGACTGCCCATTGTCCAAGTTTCACATCCATACAAAAGAACAGGCTCTATGTATCCCCTCAACATTCTTTTTCTCATTTCAATTGACATCTTTTTATTGATCAGAATGTTTCCCATCTTGCCAAAGGCCACTTTCGCCATGGCGATTCTTGTTCTAATCTCCTCAAGGCATCTCCCATCAGATGCCATGAGATAATTGTACCGATTCACTTGTTGAAGAATATTCCCATTTACTTGTATATTACATTGTGGTATTTCGTTCTTTCTAGTGACGACCATAATCTGTCTTTTTACAATTTAATTCTAACCCCAATTGCTCACTGTGTACAACAACTGCATCTACCAACCGTTGCAGATCCTGCTCATTGTCTGCAATCAATACCGTATCATCTGCATATCCAATGTTATTGAATCCTCGTCCTCCAATGCCAATTCCATCCATATCTTCCACATCTCTGAAAATACCTTCACTGCATAGTAAGTCTAATGTCTTTCCCATCAATTTGTAGATCTGCAAGCATATCCACCATGTTGACATGTCTAACTCTATCGAAAGCCTTTGTGTAGTCAATAAAGCAAAGATGTATATCCTTGTTTACTTCTATAGCACGTTTAATAACTGATCGCAGCATATACACAGCATTTACAGTACCCCTTCCTTCTACAAACCCACACTGTTCTTCCCCCACTTAAGGCTGTACCATCCTCCTCACTCCCTGCATGACAATCCGTAGCAAAATCTTTGTGATGTGACTCATTATACCAGTTGTTCTATGTTGATCACATTCCACGGCTCCTGATTTCTTTGGGATTGCAATAAATACAGAGTTATACAATTCAGAAGGTACATCTCCAGTATCATATAATGTGTTCAGCAGTCCGATGACCCGATCCACTCCATACTCTTCCAAAGCCCCAATTATTTCTATTGTGATGTTATCTGCACCGGGGGCCTTGCCATCCCTCATATGCTCAAGAACACCTCGAACCTCCATCTTCAAAATCGGCGTTCCTTCATTATTAAATCCAATATCACACTGTTCCTCTCTGTTATCACCACAAAGGGTCTTAACACAATCTGTCCACACATGTAGAATCTGATCTTTCTCTATCACGATTTTTCCATCCCTAGTTTTTAGACAGCTTGCTGATGCACTCGTTCCCTTATTAGTAATCTCCCGAATTCCTTTGTGCACCAATCTGGCATTTTGACTGTTGTGTTGTTTCTCAATTTCTAAGCACTCTTCCTCAAGCCATGCCTCATTTGCCTCCTTACACAACATTCCGACCTGTCTGTGAATCTCTTCATATTTGTCAGAATTATTTTTGTTGAGTCCTCTTGTTTCCACTAGGTGTAAAATTTCTTCAGTCATCCATTTCCCACGACCCACCTTCTCCAATTTTGGAATAGCCGTTTCCACAGCCAGACCGACCGAACTCCTCAACACCTCCCATTGATCATCCACATCCCGGAATAGGATCTCCAGATCAGACAATATATCAAATCTGCTCTGTACTTCTATGTTGAATTTGTTTTGTATTTCCCTGTCATCACTCAATGTACACAAATCATATCTAGTGTTTCCTGTTATACACTTGACCTTCTTCAATTTTATCCTCAATGTTCCTGTAAGTAATCTGTGGTCACTATAACAATCAGCACTGGGAACTGTTTTTGCCATTGCCAACGTGTTTCTAAATCCTCTGCTAATCAGAATGTAGTCAATCTGGTCTCCAATCCTGCCATCAGGACTCCTCCATGTCCACAATCCCCCAGGGTGTTCCCTAAACCAGGTGTTTCCTACAATCACCTTCTGTTCCCCTACCCACTCTATGAGTCTGTATCCTCCCTCATTTCTCTCTCCCAAATCACAGTCCCCTACTGTGCATCTATCACCTTGATTTCCCACTTTTGCACCGAAGTCTCCTATTATGATGTCCATTTCTGAATTTCTACATTTCTCCAAGGCAGACTCTATGTCATTATAAAATTCCTCTACACTATCTTCACTGGACTCTCCCGTTGGGGCATATACTTGAACAACATTTATGCCAAAAGGTCTGCCACTTAATTTAACCAGTAGAACTCTGTCAGACACGGCCCAACATCCTTGAACAGATTTTTATGTTCTCCGGTCCAAGATAATTGCCACTCCCCTTTGTCGATCTTCTCCTCCAGAACAAATAATCTTAAAATCTTCATCCATCTTGATGCCCGCTCCCGTCCATCCCGCCCCGCACATCCCTAAAATATTAATTCTCTCTCTTTCCATTTCCTTGTCTATGTCATCCAATTTTTCATCGTCGTTCAACGTCCCAACACTCCATGTTGCTAATTTGAATGTTTCTATCCTTGTCTTGCGATGATCAGTCTTTAGGCGAATCATAATGTACTAGGCACTTTTAAAGAGGTAGTTTTCCGTTGTTTTCCTCTATGGCAGTGATCATACTACTGGCCGGGTGACCGCAGCCATTGTCTCGTGAAAGAGATCCTCTGCCTGCCGTCACGAAACTTGAGACCATAACCAACAAATATCTGTCGGCTGCCCTCAGACACAACTATTACATATAATTAGTTATCCTGTCAAGAATTGGCTGATGAAAGTAGACTATTGCGCAAAAATATAAGAAAGAGACTAAAAAGGTTCTTAGAATGTGATCAAAAGAAAAGCATTAGAAAATATTATGATGACTAGAAAGATTAGGGATAAAAGAGGTAGAGGCAGAATGAGAGACATGATGCTGCATGACCTAGATCAGTGGTTCTCAACCGGTGGGGAATTCTCCCCCTCCCCCCTCCCAGGGGAATTTTAGGGTTTCCAGGGGGGGGAATTAAGATTATTTCTAGATCGCATTAATACAAGAACCAGTTACTTGATATTGTTTTTGCCTCTAAATTTTACGGTTCTGTACTTCTCACCCTAATGAAATTCGTTTTATAACGTAAGTAGACCTGCAAATCACGTTTTATGTAGATGTTGAGACTTGTTCTAGTATGTGCTGTTAAATTTAGCTTCCATTTTTATGTATACTGTGTAAGGGTGGGGGAGATTTATAGGGAGAAAATTTGAAAAGGGGGGGGGGGGATGACATACTGAAAATATGGTAAAGGGGGGCATGGGCCAAAAAAGGTTGAGAACCACTGGCCTAGATGGTGGGATGGAGGAATTGATCCAGAACTCCGGGGGCTGAGATATGTGGACAGACATGAATGCCTGTGCCATTTGTCAGGGCACTTGATGATGCTGACATTTAGAATTGTGTTCACCCATTAAGTTGCTGCCAACTTAACAATCTGAGACCAAATAAGAAATGATGTTATCAGACAGACAGTGGGATCAACACCTTGTGCCACAAATATTGAAAGACAAGATCAAATGGTTTGGCCATCTCGTTAGTATTCAACACCATCAACTACCAGCACTGGCCCTACTTTAAAGAAGATCTTCTATGACAGCAAGAGGAAGCCGGAGATGAAAATGGATTGACAACATCAGAGACAGTGTACAATCACATAGAATGACACTATCCAGTACCACCAATTGGGTGCTGAAGCACCAATTATTCCTCTCCAGGACGCTTGACAGCAAAAGTGGAAGATGATGATTATGAAGATGTTCACCTGTTTCAATTATGTCACTCTTTCTGTGCCAGACAACTATTGCTAGAATGTAATACATGTCTGGTTAAGGAGAAGTTGGGTAAGTACATTTGGGTAGAGTTAATTAAAGTAACCACCAGAAATAGTGGTCTAGTATTTCATATCTTGCTAGGACAATAGTCGATTGCTCAAGTAAGATAGATAGATGGATGGATGGACGGACAGACAGAGACAGACAGACAGACAGTCAGTCTTGTGTCGTGCCACGGAAGGGGGTCAACACACGAGTTGATCCATGATGTCGGAGATCGTAATGTGTGGAGAGGCAGGAGATCGTAATGTGTGGAGAGGCAGGAGATCGTAATGTGTGGAGAGGCAGGAGATCGTAATGTGTGGAGAGGCAGGAGATCGTAATGTGTGGAGAGGCAGGAGATCGTAATGTGTGGAGAGGCAGGAGATCGTAATGTGTGGAGAGGCAGGAGATCGTAATTTGTGGAGAGGCGAGGCAGAAGATCGTAATTTGTGGAGAGGCATGATTACCCCCACCAGCTGGCAAGGCACTGGATGATGATGCTGATTTATTCCTTGCAGGTATCTAGAGATCCTTGCTAAGCAAGCACAAGAACAGCAAGACAAACTAACAGAAGATGCAGCCGACATTTCTTCCATACCTTTGACATCGATGAGCACAGCTTGCAGTCCCATGGGCATCAGTACGAGTCATATCACACAATCCTCCGGTGGTATGTATATGTGCATGATGCTAGTATCTCTGTCTGTACGGCTCGCCACAGTGACTGGCTCATGACTTGTCAGTTGAGTTTGGCTCATCATATCCTGTTTACTTGCAGTATATATTTTGTTTCCTTGTAATGCCTCATAGTTTTGAAGTGATGTTTGGTAAAAATGACCTAGTGTTTTCGGTGTAAGAGATTTCATCGATGGTAAACGTAAGAAATTTTGCAATTTTCAATGTTTTGATTCTTAGTTTCTGTATGTTTTTATTGAAACAGTTTGGATGTTGATGTAAACAAAGTGGGCTTAAGTCTAATCTTACGTATGCCAACTACTTGCATTATTACAATATGTTTGGTATATAAAGTCATAATTCATTATTAAAATTATATTGGGAATTAAATATTAGAGTTTCACATAAGTATGGAATATTGTTTCACATAAATATTTAGCGTGAAACTTAACATTTTAACAGCTGTGGATGTGATCAACAAGAACAACACTATCTCTGCAGTCAATATAATAATATCCTAAATAGAACTGGTGAAGTAAACATCTCACATGGAGTAATTAAATAACATAAATAACTATTGCACCATTTCAAATAAAAATTCTACATAATAAACACATAATACTCCACAATTGAAGGGTATCAGTGACTGTGTGTATTATATATTTCAGCCAGAAAAGAATTATGTATTCACTTCATATGTTATCTGACTGCATGCACCCAAAGGGATGCAGCAAAATATGCCTGGCAATTCACTGTGCAAGCTCTTGTTTGTGGCTCCGTTATTTAAAATAAATTCAGTTTCCATAATAATAAACAGCAGCAAATGTTATCTGAAGTCAGTTACATCAATTGACACCACAAGGTTCAAGAGGAACAAGATGAGATGATGAGACCCCGGGAAGGTTAACCCGGTCAACAAATGCCCGCAGAAGTCGGATGTGTCGGCCTAACGGCGCAAGAACGCAGCTCTGCTGTAAACAGGCACAACGCAATCACATCCGAAAAAAAAACTCCGGATGAACGAAGAAGAAGAAGATGATGAGACATAAATTGACACCACAAGTTTCAAGAGGAACAAGATGTGATGAGACATCAATTGAGGGAACTGCAGTAGCATATTGGCTAGATGCCGACCTGGTGGTCAGGCGTTCAAATCTGTATCTCTTTGTCTTCCCCTTGTTCTGGTCCTGATTATGCCATGTGGTCAAGCCAGCCAGGTGTTTATCTCTTTGTCTTCCCCTTGCTCTTGTCCCATTAAGTTTGTCAGTTTTCACATTTCTTTCTTTTCATAACATGCCAAAAACATTGTGATGTCTACATTTAATTAATAAACTAACGATTTTCATCTCGTGATGTCAACATTTAATTAATATGCTAACGATTTTCATCTGTTTTTTGAAAGACTGACTATTGTTTTTTGTGTATGTCCTCTGTGCTCTTTGCATTTTCCTCAGTGACCATGTTTCTGCTGCCAATACATGTTTCTCATCTTGTCTGCTTGCTATACATGTTTCACAAGCATACAATACTTTAGGTTCTATATAGCAGTTGTCAGATCATAATGTACCACGGGTGTACAATATTTGTTTTCCGTTGCCTTCCTATAGTTTGTCTACGATTTAACTCTGCTACTGGCCAAAGGGTTAATCGACATTGTTCGTAATCCCATATATCCACGTGGGGAAAACAGCAGCTGCGAGATTCGGCAGCGGATTGCCCCGCGCTGGTAACTTAGGGAGTATGTGAGCCGGTCGTTCAGAAAGCAGTGGCAAACTACTGAACGTAAAAACTTGCCTTGGACAACAGCAGCTGAAAAATGCCAGTGTTGACTGCAACGTCCTGTAAGGGATATGCAACATTTAAAAAAAACCCTTTGTTTAAAATGGTGAACCCTGCACCTCAGCTGGGAGGTTGGTTATGTATGGTGGCTCTGACCCTCCAATGGCTATATCACAGTTTTGAGATATTTTATAAAAATAGTTTCCCCATCAACTAATTTGCCTCCTCTCAGTGACTGTTGATCCACAGTCACTTATTCAAAATATTTGCAGCTAACCTCTGTATCTAGAGGCCACTTGCCATCCACCACCTGATGGATGTGCCTGGCAGGTTCCTACCCTAAGTTCAATATGGAAAAGGTTCAATCAGTCAGTTTTTCCCAAACATGTAGTCATATGACTTTGCAACCCTGGAGCACAGAAATGTAAACAATCACTTTGACCTCTTCTTCCAGTTGTCATGGCAACAGCCCAGTCACCAGCAGCCAGCAGTCATCAAGTTGAGAGGTCAGGAGAAAGTAACCAGACCCGACAGCAGTTAGAGCATGCGGTCTCACCAATCAGAGGCAGTCAGTCTGAAACAAGCACACCTGCGACTACCCCGCAGACAGAGAGTCATGGAATGGGCATTTTCTCCAGATTTTTTAAGAGAAACAGAAACACTGAGGTCTCAGTGACTCCTCCAAAGACCCTAGGTATGATTTAGTGTCTAGAAAGAGAAAAGTCACATGGTTTTATTTTGATATTGAATTTATTAAATCACTTTCATCAGATGTCAAAAAGAGAGTGCTGAAACGTTACATCCAGTCTGACCTGCTGTATGGTAGTGAATCTTGGAATGTGAATGAACAAACAAGGGAGTCTCTGTGGTGAAGTGGTCAAACCATCTGCCTCGCGCTTGGAAGGTTGTGGGTTTGATTCCAGGCTATGTCTTTCTGTTCACAAGTGCATTTTTCTCGGAGACTCCTAGGGGTCATCGCCGGAGCTAAAGAGTTCGTGCTTAGTGCGACACTTTCAGCAGGCCGTACTGCCAGAAGAGACTGAGCCCTATGGGATAAAACCAAGGGCTATGAAGTCGATCCTCTCGACTTTTAAGACTTTTTTATGTGAACGAACAAACTAGGAAAGGCATGGACGCAGAGGAGATTAGTTGTTTTAGAGGAATGTTGATTGTTTTTTTTTAGATAAATGTTGTGAATACATTGGACAGCCAGAGTAACTAAAAACAAGTGCCGAGAATAAAAGTAGAACATCGTGCACAACTATATGAAAGAAACAAATGGTGATCTTTGGTCATATAATGAAACAGATGCATTGGAGATGGTCTCCAATGCATGTTTCATTATATGACCGAAGAAAACCAAATGTGATGATTGGAAAGATTAGCAATGGAAAGATCAGAGGCAGACCCAGAGAAATCAGGCTTTATCGACTAAAAGGACAGCATGGGGGAATGTCATCAATAGAATTGATTCCCCGGGAAGGTTAACCCGGTCAACAAATGCCCGCAGAAGTCGGGTGTGTCGGCCTAACGGTGCAAGAGCGCAGCTCTGCTGTAAACAGGCACATGATGATGATGAACTGAATTCATTGTCTGCTCATGGTGGTTATTGATGTTAGAACCTCATTGCTCCACCCAATCAGCCTGAGTTAGCCACTCTTAAGTGAGCACACATGAGACAACAGTACAAAGAGAGAGCCATGGATCATGTAATGCATCCAACTAGGCAAGCATCATCATCATCCAAGCAACACACCTTTTTCAGGTGCCAGGTTTGGAATAGACATCTGCAATCATGACTCTCCAGTCCTGGCTGTCTTCTGATACTTCAATCATGACTCTCCAGTCCTGGCTGTCTTCTGATACTTCAATCATGACTCTCCAGTCCTGGCTGTCTTCTGATACTTCAATCATGACTCTCCAGTCCTGGCTGTCTTCTGATACTTCAATCATGACTCTCCAGTCCTGGCTGTCTTCTGATACTTCAATCATGACTCTCCAGTCCTGGCTGTCTTCTGATACTTCAATCGTGACTCTCCAGTCCTGGCTGTCTTCTGATACTTCAATCATGACTCTCCAGTCCTCGCTGTCTTCTGATACTTCCATTTGTTTTTTATGTGTTTGCTTGCTTTGAATTCAAGTATAGTCTACACATGTGCTATTATGTCTAGTGCACTGGGCTGATTTTTGCATGTGGATCAGCCTTCTCTGTTACCAATGTCCCTCGCCATGAGGCAAACCCATTCTGACCTCTGAGATACTTGTAATTTGGATCCCAGAGTTAAGGATGAAAAATAAACATTTTAGTCCAACTGACCGGTGTAGACGTTGAACCCACTACCTCAGCATCAGCACATTGGAAGTTTAAGAGTGAGCGCTCTTATCCATTCGCGCATCCTGACTTCGAAATGTGAATTGCACACCTTAACATTTACTTTGTCATTGGCACAACCAGCTTCCCCTGTCACCATCCTTCCTTTCCAGACAATTCTCTAAATGATCTGGTTTGTATTTTACGAGACTAATAATGTTTGATAGCCAGGTCCCTGGTCCAGAGGTTAAACGACTTTCTTTGCAATCTCGTATACTCTCGTAGGTAACGTGACGTTGCGTGAGAATCGGTAGCGGTTCTCTCTGCGTCTGTAACTTACGGGGTATGTGAGCCGGTCGCTCAGAAAGCAATGGCAAACTACTGAGCGTAATCTTGCCAAGAAATCAACAATCAGCTGAAAGATGCTGATGTTGACAGCGATGTCCTGTAAAGGATATGCGAACAAAAAAAATAGTTTGATGGTGGGGGATATAATCATCATCATCATCATCATCATGTGCCATGCCGATAAGAATGTTCGGTCATGTTTCACCACCTCACACAATCACCAGAGTCGTGGATCAGCTTTATGTTTTTGTCTCGATTATACCATGTGGCCGAGTCATGCAGAAATGTACTTCTTAGCTTTCCCCTTATTCTTTTCCCCTCAGTCTTGCCAGTTGTCACCAAGTTCTCCTGTTTATTTCTTTTTATAATGTTCCCCAAATATTTTGGCTGTCTACGTCTAATTTCTCTAATCACTTTATGGTTGTCATTTGTTTCTTGTAGGACTTGCTCTTTGGTTTTTCTGTCTTTCCATGGTATTGTTTGAATTTTCCCCAGAAACCACATTTCCACAACCAGCTTGTCTTCAGACACAGAAGAGAATAGATCAATGTACGCCATGCTTTGTTTTCATGTTTTGTAGACTTTGCCAGCGGTGAAGCTTCTCAGACACTGAAGAGAATAGGTCATTAATCGTGGTTCCAACTTTACGGCAACAGGTTATGCTCCGTTATTGTGCCAGTGAATATCACACAGAATGCTCCCCACTGTCCAGTGTGAAAAGTGGAGCAGACAGGAGTCTCGACAAACCTACAGCCCGCACAGGTACACTGTGTATAATGCTGCTGCCAGAATGCCAACACAAAAGTCCTCCACGAAAAATACAGTTCATCGTCGATGGAAGCGGCAGTCACTAGAAAACCAGCAGCCACACATTATTGCATAAGGCAAACCAGTCAGTTCTGCGACAAAGACGGCCGCCATTATTCCGAACATGCAGTTCACGCTACAAACAACTGCGGACAGATGTAAAAGCATTTCACACAAAATTCACAGCTCACAGTGTCACGCCGCTCACTCAGCTCAGTAGCAAGGCGACAGAACCATACACTTCCAGTCCAACATGAACAAAATGCAAATGCAAACGGTAGCCAGAAGCATAAACACTCTAGAGGCCTTAACTATTTAAATGCCTATGTTGGGGACCGGAAGTACAGAAAATAGATCAATGTATGCCATGCATTGTTTTCATGTTTTGTAGACTTGCCCAGTGGTGATGCTGTTGAGACAGTGAAGAATGTGGATGACTTTGTCCCAGATGTCGATGGCGTTGACAGTGGATTTCTGGATGATTCCAAGGAGTTGCCTGGGACAGGAGACTCTACCAATGTTGACAATGAGGAAAGGTTAGATGTTCTTACACAGAATGATCCTGTTTGTGTGTTTATTTGTTTGTTTGCTCTGTGATGAAGGGGTTATGGGTGCAATTCTTACTCCCTCATACCGCGTTCGAAACACAGCTGAGGGCGATTTGTCAACAGACCGCCATGCATTGGTTTTCATACAATGGCATGAGTGGCGGTCGTTGAGAAAGCATTGGCAAACTACTGAGCGTAAACTTGCCAAGAAACCACAAACGGCCAAAAAATTATGGAGTTGACTGCGACGTCTTGTAAAATATATGACACTAACTTTTTTGGAACATGAGACTGTGGTAAATGCAAAGAACACCATGAACGGATGGAAAAACCAGTCATTAAAACCTCCAGGAAACAAATTTAAACCGTATATAATTCCAGTAAATAGTTGTAAATAGCCCAGATTTATGGTCACATTATGAGGTGAAATATACTTAAAAAAATGAGTGACAACTGGTAAGATTGATGGAGGGAAAAGCAAAAGGGCTGCAGGGAGATAAGTATCTGGATGGCTTGACCACATGGCATAATCGAGACGAGAACAACGAAGTGATCCACGTCTTTCGTGATCGTGTCAGGTGGCAATTCTTGACTGTCTTCGTGATCATGTCAGGTGCCAATTCTTGACTGTCTTTGTGATCGTGTCAGGTGGCAGTTCTTGACTGTCTTCATGATCGTGTCAGGTGCCAATTCTTGACTGTCTTCGTGATCGTGTCAGGTGCCAATTCTTGACTGTCTTTGTGATCGTGTCAGGTGGCAGTTCTTGACTGCCCACGCTTGTCATCATGGCACATGGTGATGATTTATAACGAATCTGACTAAATCAACAGTGAAGAAAAAAACTCATATTTTGGCAAAATAAATTTTATCAAAGGATGTTAAATTCTTTCAAAAAACTACACAGATGTTACATAAACAGGCACAGAATTGTAAACAAATTAACAAGACACCAAAATCTCACCACAAGTTTCATTTTAAACACTTTTATGACACCATTTGATGATTTGCATGCAGTAAATGATGTTCTCATGATTCTTCAGTGAGGATGATGTCAACCAGATGGTGACAGTTCTTCAAGATGGGTTGGACTCTGATGATGAAACAGCGCCCTCTGCTGGTGTAACTGCCACCTCCCAACAGCAGAACACTGCCTCAGAAACACTGTCAGATAACACAGATGTTAACAATACAAGCAGAGATTCTGTTTCCCTTTACAGTAGTGACAGTCATGAAGTGCCTGGTGAATATACTCCTGCAGTGCTACAGGACACTGATGTCTCTAGTGATGAAAAAACAGCTTCAGTGCCAACAATTAATACTTCATTGCAGAACTCAGCTACAGATAAGTCAATAATGTTGTCGCTGCCACCATCACAGAAGAAAACTGTGCTTATCTCAGCTGCAGATGTCGAAGTGACTGATTCAGAAGATGATGATGATGACCGCAAGAAAAATCTGGACAGGAAGGTGAACTCCAAAATACTTACATCACATTCTTCATCCCAGCATGCACAGAAGTTAGTAACAAGTAGCCATGATGATGCAGGAGACGGTGTACCTCATTCCAAGGTTAAGGTCACCAATAGCAGTGATGGCATGATTCCTTCTGGCAGACGTGTAGAAACCGCATTGAAAATAGCTCAACCTGCTCAGGCAGCTGTCATTGATTGGTCAAACCAGGCTGTGAAAAAGGTCAGTACCTTGTTGATGTCTAGTCATATCATGTTTCATCTTCACATTGCAGATCACCTGCAAGAGGTCGTCAGCATTCTCTGTCTCATACCGTGATGGTACAGTCTAATATCCTCTGTCTAGCACATCTCTTGATGTTATCTTCCTATTGATAAATGTTTTCTTCCTCTTTCACACTTGCCTTTTACATTTCCCTCATGCATGGTTTTCAACAGGATAATATATCTTTTTTATGCCCTCAAAATAATTTATTTTGATAGTGCTTTGATCACTTATGTAGGTTCTTCTTCTTCTTCTTCTTCTTCTTCTTCTTCTTCTTCTTCTTCTTCTTCTTCTTCTTCTTCTTCTTCTTCTTCTTCTTCTTCTTCTTCTTCTTCTTCGTTCCTGTTATGAGGGAAGTTTGTCACTCCTAGTTAGGCACCTCAGAGGTCAGTGTGTCTGTCTTTAGCGTGCATCTGTGTCAGATTTACTTCCTCTAGACAGAAACCATCTAAGGTAGCGCACTCTATCTACCCATGGCTAGGGTACTTTTCCCTGACAATTTGCCTTGCGGTCTACTCTTTGTGAATTCCAGCTGCCATGAGATTTTAATGTGCACAACTTGCACATGTGACCTTCTGATTTTCGCCCTTGTCCGAGAAGGCTAGGTATCTGATGTCACTGCCTGAGAGATCAGGGGCATGTGATATAATTAGATACCCACAATTCTTGGAAAAATTCCCAGCCATAAGCTGGGATTGAACCCGCTACCTGCTGAGCCTGAGGCAGACACCGTAACCTCTCAGCCGCCAAATTTCTAATACTTTTAAAGTATCTATTCTCTGGTTTTTAATAATAAGTCAATGCTTTTACGAGGGGGCTTAAAATGAAAATCTTAAATGCCTTTTTTTGAGTGAATGTATTCTGAAAGAGTAAAGAACAAATGTATCATTTTCCGATGTAGCCAACACTACGTTCAACACAAGTCCTCCAGCATTGATAAAGTGCTTGGATTCCTGTAGAAAAATCAACTCTGGGGTTACTACTTTGGTGTGCCTGACCCGGTCGTGCACAGTCTGTTACAGAAGTCACGCTGTTTTTAAACTCCCTACTCCACTCATACACTTGCTAAACTGACAGGCTTGCATCACCATATTGGACATTCATTTGCCGATGAAATTCTATAGGTTTCACCCCTTCACTGATAAAAAAAAAACGGATAACAGAACACTGTTCCTCTTTGGTGCATGTCAAAAGTGTCGTGGCCATCATTAAACTGTCCTTAAGACGTCATTGTGTTCGTCTGCACCGTGATGTCACGTTTTTAGAATCCTTGAAATCCTTTAAAACAATATTAACAGGTTACAAGACAATGGCATGATTATTGTAATTTCTGTCTCACTCTCAAGGTTTTCATGTGAAGCTCCTCTCATTTGTTTCCTGGTCCAGCTTTGCTGTTCACTAAAAGACATGAAATAAATTTATTGTTTAACAGGCCAATATTTCAAACCGTGCATGAAGGGATAATTTTTACTGTACTTTGTGTTTTGTTTTAGCATGGTTATACATTTTTAATATCCCCTTTATAATCATTTATAATGTAAATGTTTACAAAATATGAACAGTGAGGATCTCCAGTGTAATATAATTTTCTTAGCAATTGCTATCGGAATTTTGATATGAAGATTAACATCAAAAAGGCAGACTTGATGACAATTCTGAAAACACCAGTGCCATATAATCTAATTATAAATAGAAAATCATTAGAAAAAGTTAGAGAGTGCAAGAATCTGGGCTGTGTGTTCACAGAGGATGAAAGCTTAAACAGAGAAATAGAAACAAGAATACGGAAAGCAAACAACATCAACTATAAAATAGCACCTATCCTAAAACATACAGAAATCAACATGCATTAAAAAAAGAAGCTGATATGTGCTTTATTCAAGTCCAACTCTGTTACTAATGCCAGATATGGACTGTCTTAATAACACACAGGCAAAAAATTACACACATCATGTGAGATCTGATGCATAAAATACACAGCTGGAAAAACAAGAAGAAATAGACAAGTGAGAAACTAGGAACAAGTGTGGGGATAACACCAATTACTGGCTTTATAGAACAGCAGAGAATGAACGAACGAACAATCTTTATTTTCAAAGGGTTAAGAATTGGGCATGCAGGCCCGTCTGAATTAAAGGGTAACACATTTAACTAGAATGGAACATGATCTACCGGCAGCTATAGTTTTGTAACAAAAGAAAAAAAACAGCGGCTGCAGTAGGATATAACAATATGAATTGAAAAATATTAGGTATATTTAGCTCCTGCGAAAAGCAGAGACATAATAGACACAGACACAATTTGTATAACCGAAACGTCGACCGTGCTTTGTTGTCCTGTAATACTTATTGTTTTATTTTAATACTTCAGTATTATATACTTATTGATTGTTTTTGTTTATGGTTTTTTTGGATAAGTTTCACCTAAGATGGAGTTTTTTGTAAGGTAAATACATTGTGTCTGTGTCTATTATGTCTCTTCTTTTCACAGGAGCTAAATTTACCTAATTGTTTTCAATTCATATAGTTTTGTAAGTGAGAACATCGGGATACAAGATGACAGGATGACCCAGAAAGAAATGGCTAGACAGAGTATAAGAGACATTGAAGAAATCAAATATGGCATTAGCACAAGCAACAAGACAAGCTAAACACAGAAATCTACATCTACCTTCTCTCTGCGATGCTTCATAGCAAAAGCGGTAGGACAGAAGCGGAAGATAATGTCAGTATTATAATGAAAACCATGGAAATACTTGATCCTGAATTTGTATCAGTCAGTTACAACTCAAGAGAGACAAATCATACACCTAAAGAATAAAATCATAAAGGTCATCTTCATTGCACCAGGTGTTACTCCATCTGGCTCGGATTTTCAGAACAGCAAGCTACTTGCCTAGAGCATTGCATGAAGCACGATCTCCGTAGCTGTAGCTGTGTGTATAAGCTTTTCATTTCATAAGCCTTTTCTAGAAATTCATTGATAGCCACATGTGTATTGGCAGCATTTGTCATGGAATCCACATCTATGTTGCCTCCAAGCTCTTTCTAATCTGTCTGCTCATGCTGCACGATTGACTGCCATACGGCAGAACAGGTTCTATTTAACATTTCCACCCTCCTTCTGACATTCAATGGCAGTGATCTCATTGGGTAAGAGTAAACATATTTTTGGCGGGATTATTGCTTTATATACAAGGGTATTGGGAGCTTTACTCAAGTGAGACCAAACTAGCGGATAATGCCCTCAACGCCATAGAGGCTCTACCAACTCTTGACCACCTGGACACACTTCCCACCATAACAGAAGTTAAGTGTGCTATAAATGAACTTGCATCTGGCAAGGCTCCAGGTAAGGATGGGATTCCAATAGAGGTTATCAGGAGTGGGCAAGACACACTCACTATACAGATCCACCAGCTAATAGAGCTATGCTGGCGTGAAGGACAAGTCCCACAGGATTTCAAAGATTCAAGCATCATAACACTGTACAAGAACAAGGGCGATCGGAGCGACTGCAACAACTATAGGGGTATCTCACTTCTGTGTATTGTTGGAAAAGTATTTGCCAGAATTGTTCTGCGCAGACTTCAAGTCCTAGGAGATCAAGTCTACCCCGAATCACAGTGTGGCTTTCGACAGAACCGGTCTACCACTGATATGATATTCTCATTGCGACAAATGCAAGAAAAATGCCGTGAACAGAATCAACCACTGTTTATTGCCTTCATCGACCTCACAAAGGCATTTGATTTGGTCAGTCGTGAGGGTCTGTTCAAGGCACTAAAGAAGATTGGCTGCCCACCAACTCTTCTGTCCATTGTGGAATCGTTCCACACAGGCATGAAGGGTATAATCAAGTTTGATGGTGCAACTTCTGAAGAATTTGAAATCAAGAGTGGAGTTAAGCAAGGTTGTGTACTAGCTCCCACCCTCTTTGGAATATACTTTTCACTTCTACTGAAATATGCATTTCGTGATCAGGATGGTGGTATATACATTCACTCACGCTCAGATGGCGGCCTCTACAATGCTCAGAGATTGAAGGCTAAGACCAAAATTAGGAGGGTACTGATCAGAGAGTTGCTTTTTGCAGATGATGCTGCAGTTACGACCCACTCTGAGGAAGAATTGCAATGTCTACTATCTGCATTCTCCAATGCTTGTTCTGAATTTGGTTTAACAATTAGCAAAAAGAAGACACAGATTATGTCACAAGGTGCACATGGGGTACCATCAATCTTTATTGACGACGCCGAACTAGAGATAGTAGACCATTTTACATATCTAGGATCAGTGGTAAATAGCAAATTATCCCTAGATCAGGAAATCAACATCCGGATTGGTAAGGCAGCAACAACAATGAACAGGTTAAGAAAAAGAGTCTGGGAGAACAGGAAGCTTACTGCCAAAACAAAAGTCCTTGTCTATCAAGCCTGTGTCCTTAGTACTCTTCTCTATGGCAGTGAAACCTGGACAACTTACTCACACCAAGAGAACAATTTAAACAGCTTTCATATGCGGTGTCTGCGAAGAATTCTTGGTATTAAGTGGCAAGACAAAATCACAAATACTGAAGTATTGGAAAGATCAGGTTGTGTGACAGTTTATTCCATGCTCAGTCTTCGTAGACTTAGATGGATAGGACATCTTAGGAGGATGGATGATGGTAGAATACCAAAGGATATCTTTTTTGGTGAATTACAGATGGGTAAGAGATCTCAGGGTCGGCCTCTACTACGATACAAAGATGTGTGTAAGCGGGACATGATTGATACAGGCATTGATAATGCACATTGGGAGCAAGTCGCCGCTGAACGTGTTGCATGGAGGGCAAATATCAGAAATGGAATAAAGTCAAAGGAGAAAATTATTGCAGAAAAGTCACACACCAAGCGTTTGAGACGTAAGATGGTGCATGATGGTGGAAATGACCACGTGTTCACATGCACCCACTGTGAACGGACATTTACAGCGCAAATTGGCCTTATCAGTGACACTCGCTACCGCCATAGTTAAAAGTTATTATGCCTTTTTAAAGCACAAACTATCGTCTGTCAAGACGGCAAGGTGCCAATGATACGAGGGTAAGTTAAATCAGAAGTCACAAATGGCTGTAGAAAAATAATTAAATATGATAACAACTTGAAACCAGTTTATTTTTATACATACATTGTCCCTTTATTTCTCAACATAATTTCCACCAACATTGATGCACTTATCCCATCGTTTTATCAGTCCTCCCAAACCGGCTGTATAGAACTGCGTGCTTTGTTTTCATTTACCGGCCATCCCACAGAACTGTGCGACTTACTTATTGACTTGCCCTTGCAGTTCTATGCAGCCAGTTTGGGAGAACTGATAAAACAATGGGATAAGTGCATCAATGTTACTGGAAATTATGTTGAGAAATAAAGGGACAATGTATGTATAAAAATAAACTGGTTTCAAGTTGTTATCATAATTAGTTATTTTTCTACAACCATTTGTTACTTACTTATTAACTTACCCTTGTAAATTATAGTTCATGTTAGTGAAGAGCAAATAGTTTTGATTAGGCTAGCCTGCATTTAAAACAGTTTATGTTGCTTAGTGACGTTGCCACACTCCCATTTTACTGCATTAATATTTACACATGATATAGATTAGATTAAACTAGGTTAGCATGGCTGAATGATAAGAGCCCTCGCTTTTAAACATCCGGTGTGTTGATGCTGAGGTGGGGGTTCAGCCCCTACACAGGTCAGTTGAGCTAAAATGTTGACTTCTCATCCTTGATTTGGGGATGTACATGACAAGTACCTCAAAAGTCAGAGTGGGTTCGCCTGATGTTAGGCACACTGGTAATAAGTAAAGCTAATCCACATGCAAAATTCTGTCCAGTGCTACAAGAAGTAGAATGTATGGACTAAGCTTGAGTTCAAAGCGAGTGAGGACAAAAAAAAATTGGACTAAACATACAGAATGGGACAGCCCTGGTTGAGAGGTTACAGTGTCCTGGTTGAGAGGTTATGGTGTCCTGGTTGAGAGTTACAGTGTCCTGGTTGAGAAGTTACTGTGACCTGGTTGAGAGTTACAGTGTCCTGGTTGAGAGGTTACAGTGTCCTGGTTGAGAGGTTATGGTGTCCTGGTTGAGAGTTACAGTGTCCTGGTTGAGAGGTTACAGTGTCCTGGTTGAGAGGTTACAGTGTCCTGGTTGAGAGGTTACAGTATCCTGGTTGAGAGGTTACAGTGTCCTGGTTGAAAGGTAATGGTGTCCTGGTTGAGAGTTACAGTGTCCTGGTTGAGAGGTTACAGTGTCCCGGTTGAGAGGTTACAGTATCCTGGTTGAGAGGTTACAGTGTCCTGGTTGAGAGGTAATGGTGTCCTGGTTGAGAGTTACAGTGTCCTGGTTGAGAGGTTACAGTGTCCTGGTTGAGAGTTACAGTGTCCTGGTTGAGAAGTTACTGTGTCCTGGTTGAGAAGTTACTGTGTCCTGGTTGAGAGTTACAGTGTCCTTGTTGAGAGTTACAGTGTCCTGGTTGAGAGGTTATGGTGTCCTGGTTGAGAGTTACAGTGTCCTGGTTGAGAAGTTACTGTGTCCTGGTTGAAAGTTACAGTGTCCTGGTTGAGAGGTTATGGTGTCCTGGTTGAGAGTTACAGTGTCCTTGTTGAGAGTTACAGTGTCCTGGTTGAGAGGTTATGGTGTCCTGGTTGAGAAGTTACTGTGTCCTGGTTGAGAGTTACAGTGTCCTGGTTGAGAGTTACAGTGTCCTGGTTGAGAGGTTATGGTGTCCTGGTTGAGAGTTACAGTGTCCTGGTTGAGAGGTTATGGTGTCCTGGTTGAGAGTTACAGTGTCCTGGTTGAGAAGTTACTGTGTCCTGGTTGAGAGTTACAGTGTCCTGGTTGAGAGGTTACAGTGTCCTGGTTGAGAGGTTATGGTGTCCTGGTTGAGAGTTACAGTGTCCTGGTTGAGAGGTTACAGTGTCCTGGTTGAGAGGTTACAGTGTCCTGGTTGAGAGGTTACAGTATCCTGGTTGAGAGGTTACAGTGTCCTGGTTGAGAGGTAATGGTGTCCTGGTTGAGAGTTACAGTGTCCTGGTTGAGAGGTTACAGTGTCCTGGTTGAGAGTTACAGTGTCCTGGTTGAGAAGTTACTGTGTCCTGGTTGAGAAGTTACTGTGTCCTGGTTGAGAGTTACAGTGTCCTGGTTGAGAGGTTATGGTGTCCTGGTTGAGAGTTACAGTGTCCTTGTTGAGAGTTACAGTGTCCTGGTTGAGAGGTTATGGTGTCCTGGTTGAGAAGTTACTGTGTCCTGGTTGAGAGTTACAGTGTCCTGGTTGAGAGTTACAGTGTCCTGGTTGAGAGGTTATGGTGTCCTGGTTGAGAAGTTACTGTGTCCTGGTTGAGAGGTTACTATGTCCTGGTTGAGAGATTACAGTGTCCTGGTTGAGAGGCTACCATGTCCTGGTGGAGAGGTTACTGTGGCCTGGTTGAGAGGTTATGGTGTCCTAGTTGAGAGGTTACCATGTCCTGGTTGAGAGATTACCAAGTCCTGGTTGAGAGGGTACCGTGTCCTGGTTGAAAGTTTATCATGTCCTGGTTGAGAGTTTACAGTGTCCTGGTTGAGAGTTTATGGTGCCCTGGTTGAGAGTTTACAGTGTCCTGGTTGAGAGTTTATGGTGCCCTGGTTGAGAGTTTACAGTGTCCTGGTTGAGAGTTTACAGTGTCCTGGTTGAGAGTTTATGGTGCCCTGGTTGAGAGTTTATGGTGCCCTGGTTGAGAGTTTATGGTGCCCTGGTTGAGAGTTACGGTGCCCTGGTTGAGAGTTACGGTGCCCTGGTTGAGAGTTACGGTGCCCTGGTTGAGAGGTTATGGTGCCCTGGTTGAGAGGTTATGGTGCCCTGGTTGAGAGGTTATGGTGCCCTGGTTGAGAGGTTATGGTGCCCTGGTTGAGAGGTTATGGTGCCCTGGTTGAGAGGTTATGGTGTCCTGGTTGAGAGTTACAGTGTCCTGGTTGAGAGGTTATGGTGTCCTGGTTGAGAGTTACGGTGCCCTGGTTGAGAGGTTATGGTGTCCTGGTTGAGAGTTTATCATGTCCTGGTGTAGGGGTTATGGTGCCCTGGTTGAGAAGTTACGGTGTCCTGGTTGAGAGTTACAGTGTCCTGGTTGAGAGTTACGGTGCCCTGGTTGAGAGGTTATGGTGTCCTGGTTGAGAGTTACGGTGCCCTGGTTGAGAGTTACAGTGTCCTGGTTGAGAGGTTATGGTGTCCTGGTTGAGAGGTTATGGTGTCCTGGTTGAGAGTTACGGTGCCCTGGTTGAGAGGTTATGGTGTCCTGGTTGAGAGTTTATCATGTCCTGGTGTAGGGGTTATGGTGCCCTGGTTGAGAAGTTACGGTGTCCTGGTTGAGAGTTACAGTGTCCTGGTTGAGAGTTACGGTGCCCTGGTTGAGAGGTTATGGTGTCCTGGTTGAGAGTTTATCATGTCCTGGTTGAGAGGTTATGGTGTCCTGGTTGAGAGGTTATGGTGCCCTGGTTGAGAGGTTATGGTGTCCTGGTTGAGAGTTACAGTGTCCTGGTTGAGAGTTACTGTGTCCTGGTTGAGAGGTTATGGTGTCCTGGTTGAGAGTTACGGTGTCCTGGTTGAGAGTTACGGTGCCCTGGTTGAGAGTTTACAGTGTCCTGGTTGAGAGGTTATGGTGTCCTGGTTGAGAGTTTATCATGTCCTGGTTGAGAGGTTATGGTGTCCTGGTTGAGAGTTTATCATGTCCTGGTTGAGAGGTTATGGTGTCCTGGTTGAGAGGTTATGGTGCCCTGGTTGAGAGGTTATGGTGTCCTGGTTGAGAGTTACAGTGTCCTGGTTGAGAGTTACGGTGTCCTGGTTGAGAGGTTATGGTGTCCTGGTTGAGAGTTACGGTGTCCTGGTTGAGAGTTACGGTGCCCTGGTTGAGAGTTTACAGTGTCCTGGTTGAGAGGTTATGGTGTCCTGGTTGAGAGTTTACAGTGTCCTGGTTGAGAGGGTGTCCACCACGGGCTCAGAAAGTACCGAGTGTAAACTCAGAATAGTGCTGGGAATTTTTCCAGGATTGATTGGTATCTAATGATATCACACGTACCCCTGATCTCTTAAGTAGTGAGATGAATTCCTATCCTTCTTGAATAATGGTGAAAAGCAGGAGGTCCCGCGTGCAAGTTGTGGCTGTTAAAATCCCACAGCAGTTGGAAATCGCAAAGTGTAGGTCTTAAAGCCACTGCCTTGGCTAAATTGTTAGGAAGAAAACCTATCCACAAGCAGATAGAGGTCATGACCTTGGATGGAATTTGGCTAGAGGGAGAAAAACTTACACAAATGTATGCCAAGGTCAGACACATTGACCTAAGAGGTCCATGACTGGGTGTGATTCACTACCCTTGAAAGAGGAACCAAGAAGAAAAAGAAAAGGAAGACTAATCAATCAATCAATCATGTGCCATGCCGGAAAGCGTGGGCGGTCATGATTCGCCATTTCACTTGATCACCAGAGTCATGGATCAGCTCAGTGTTCCTGTCTCGTCCATGCCATGTGGCCAAGCCATCCAGGTATTTTCCTCTCGGTCTTCCTCTTGGTCTGTTCCCTTCGATCTTGCCAGCTGTCACTAAGTTCTCCAGTCCATTTCTTCTCATAACATGTCCAAAAAATTTTGACTGTCTACGTCTAATTTCTCTAATCAATCTACGATTTTCATTTGTCTCTTGTAGTACTTGGTCATTGGTTTTTCTATCTGTCCATGGTATTCTTTGCATTTTCCTCAGAAACCACATTTCTGCAGCCATCAGATGTTTTTCAGCTTGACTGCACATTGTCCAAGTTTCACATCCATACAAAAGAACAGGCTCTATGTATCCCCTCAACACTCTTTTTCTCATTTCAATTGACATCATTTTATTGGTCAGAATGTTTTTCATCTTGCTAAAGGCTACTTTCGCAATGGCGATTCTTGTTCTAATCTCTTCAAGGCATCTGCCATCAGATGTTATGACTGTTCCGAGATAATTGAACCGATTCACTTGTTGAAGAATATTCCCATTTACTTGTATATTACATTGTGGTACTTCGTTCTTCCTAGTGACGACCATAACCTGTGTCTTCCTACAATTTAATTCCAACCCCAGCTGCTCACTGTGTACAACCACAGCGTCTACTAATTGTTGCAGATCCTGTGCATTGTCTGCAATCAATACTGTATCATCTGCATATCTAATGTTATTTATGTTTCGTCCTCCAATGCTGATTCCATTTAGGTCTTCTACATTTCTGAAAATATTTTCACTGTATAGGGAAAAAAGATCTGGAGACATTACACATCCCTGCCTAACACCTCTCTTAATAGGTTGGTATTGTCCTACTTCATTATCAATCCTTATGGCAGCTTGTTGTTTCCAATATATGTTTTTTATAAGTCTAATGTCTTTCCCATCAATTTGTAGATCTGCAAGCATATCCACAATGTTGACATGTCTAACTCTATCAAAAGCCTTTGTGTAGTCAATAAAGCAAAGATGTATATCCTTGTTTACTTCTAAAGCACGTTCAATAACTGTTCGCAGCATATACACAGCATTTACTGTACCCTTTCCTTCTACAAAACCACATTGTTCTTCCCCTATTTCAGGTTGTATTTTCTTCCTCACTCTTTGCATGATAATTCGTAACAAAATCTTTGTGATGTGACTCATTATACTAATTGTTCTATGTTGATCACATTCCAAGACTCCTGATTTCTTCGAGATTGCAATAAATATAGAATTACATAATTCAGAAGGTATATCTCCAGTATCATATAATGTGTTCAGCAGTCTAGTGACTTGCTCTAGTCCAAATTCTTCTAGAGCTTTAATCATTTCTGTTGTGATGTTATCTGCACTGGGGGCCTTGCCAGCTTTCATATGCTTAAGAACATTTTGAACCTCCATCTTTAAAATTGCTGGTCCTTCATTGTTAAATCTAATAGCATACTGTTCCTCTCTGTTATCATTATACAGGTCTTTCACATAATCTGTCCATACATGTAGAATCTGATCTTTTTCTATTATGACTTTGCCATCTTTAGTTTTTAGACAGCCTGTTGATGTACTTGTTCTTTTATTAGTAAGTTCCTGAATTCTTTTGTGCACTAATTTGGTATTTTGACTGTTGTGTTGTTTTTCAATTTCTAAGCACTTTTCCTCAAGCCATGATTCTTTTGCCTTCCTACATAATATTCTGACTTGTCTGTGAATTTCTTCATATTTGGCAGGATTATTTTTGTTGAGTCTTCTTGTTTCCATTAAGTGTAAAATTTCCTCAGTCATCCATTTCTTACGACCCACCTTCTTTAATTTTGGAATAGTTGTTTCTGCAGCCACATTGATTGAATTCTTTAACATTTCCCATTGATCATCCACATCCTGGAATAGGATCTCTAGATCAGACAATATATCAAATCTGTTCTGTACCTCTATGTTGAATTTGTTTTGTATTTCCTTGTCATTACTCAATGTACACAAATCATATTTAGTGTTCCCTGTTGTATACTTGACTTTCTTCAACTTTATCCTCAATGTTCCTGTGAGTAGTCTGTGGTCACTATAACAATCAGCACTGGGAACTTTTTTTGCTACTGTTAGCGCGTTTCTAAATCTTCTGCTAATGAGAATGTAGTCAATCTGGTTTCTAATCCTGCTATCAGGACTCCTCCAGGTCCATAATCTTCTAGGGTGTTGCTTGAACCAGGTGTTTCCTACAATCATTTCCTGTTCTTTTGCCCACTCTACTAGTCTGTATCCTCTTTCATTTCTCTCTCCTAAACCATAGTTTCCTACTGTGTATCTATCCCCTTGATTTCCTACTTTTGCATTGAAGTCCCCTATTATGATGTTTATTTCTGAATTTTTACATTTCTTTAAGGCAGACTCTATGTCATTATAAAATTCCTCTACACTATCTTCACTGGACTCTCCTGTTGGGGCATATACTTGAATAACATTTATGTTAAAAGGTCTGCCACTCAATTTAACTAGTAGAACTCTGTCCGACACGGCCCAATATCCCTGAACAGACGTTGATGTTTTCCGGTCCAAAATTATTGCCACTCCCCTATGTCGATCCTCACGTCCAGAATAAATAATCTTAAAATCTTTATGTATCTTGATGCCTGCTCCTGTCCATCTCGTTTCGCACATACCTAATATATTAATTTTTTCTCTTTGAATTTCTTGTGTTATGTTCTCTAATTTTCCGTCGTTGTTTAGCGTCCTAACGTTCCATGTTCCTAATTTTAATGTCTCTGTCCTTGTCTTGCGATGATCAGTCTTTAAGCGAATCATAATAAACTAGGCAATTTCAAAGAGGTAGTTTGCCGTTGCTTTCCTCTATGGCAGTGACCATACTGGCCGGATGACCGCAATCATTGTCTCTCGAAAGAGAGAAAGCTTGCCGTCGCGAAACTCGAGACCATAACCAACAAATATCTGTCGGCTGCCCTCATAATTTCATCCACCACCTGCCTTCCGTGGCTTCTTTTGAACACTTCCAATTAACGAACACGAAATAACATCACATAATCCAAAGGAAAAACACTATCCACATGAATTTCACGGGAATTTCCATAGGGAATCCACAGAAAAACACTGAACAGCGTCTCCCCCAAGAACAACGAGTCATCGCGTCGCCATCTTGGCTAAACATGCCAAATTTTAATTTCTTTGAAACCTGTCAAGAAATAATTTGCATCCAGTCCTTAAATTTCTTCTAAATCTGACAGTCTGCTGTTTTGAAGTGCCATTTGCCCGGAGCAGAAAAAAGTTAGTCCTTGTACATTGTTCTTAATTTTGTCATTTCATTTTTCTAATATAAGTGTTTTGTTTCTGGAATCCATTAATCTTGCTTGAGTTTTTATTTTTCATTCTGCAAACTAGGTTGAAGTAACAGCAGAGAAAAAGCACAAGAAGAAGAAGGAAAAAGATCCGGATAAGAAGAAGAAAAAGGACGGAGGCAGTAAAAAGAAGTCCAAGAAAGATGGATCATCTGTGAAGAGAGAGAAGAAATCTGAGGAAACGAAGCTAGATGATGACCTTGAATCATTCCTTGCTTCATGAAGTGGAACTTTAACGAAACTTGTTTGCAGTGAAGTTATATATTTTCTTGTGTGAATATATCCTGTAAATTTCCTCTTCAATTAGCATACGTGTTCAAACATGATGTTTTTATGTTAGTTGCATATCCTTTACAGGACGTCACAGTCAACCCCAATAATTGTTTTGCCTGTTTGTGATTTCTTGGCAATTTACGTGCAGTAGTTTGCCGTTGCTGTCTGAACTACCGGCACCCATACTTTGTATGACAACCAACGCAAGGTGGTCTGCTTGCAAATCGCCAGCAGCTGTGTTTCTAATGCGGTATTTGTGATTGTGAATTGTGTCCATAAACCATTCGTCACAGAGCCGGCATAGGATACAACCAGATCAAAATCCAACATATCCATAAAGTATATGCAACTAACTATATCCTAAATAGGATATAACCAGATCATAATCCAACATATCCATAAAGAATATGCAACTAACTATATCCTAATATGTTGTTGTTGTTGTTTGTCCATCAAGAATGATGATGACCATTCATTTCATCCAGTGGGGTTGAAGGTGTGGAGCCGTGGGTTCTAAGATGGCTGATAAGGCCTATTTTGGCTCGAAATGTTCTTTGACAGTGTGGGCAAAGAATGCTTGACGTCTCTGGAGGAGGATTTCCTGCAGTGGTTTTTCTGTCCTGCCTTTTCTTCACAGCTCTTGCAGCCCTGGTTGCCTCACATATGACTGCACCCTTGCATAATGATGCACGCCACGAATTTCGGTCTCTGGCTGCAGCCTCCCAGGTGTCATGATGAATTCCAAAAGCATTCAGTGAAATTTTCAGAGTGTCTTTAAAACGTTTCCTCTGGCCACCTTGGGAGCGTTTACCACAACGCAGTTCGCTGTAGAAAATTCGTTTAGGGAGCCTGTGATCTGGCATGCGGGTCAAGTGACCAGCCCAGCGAATCTGATTCTTCATCAGTAGAGTGTGGATACTGGGCATGGATGCTCTTTCTAGGACTTCAGTGTCTGGAATCTTGTCTTGCCATTTAATCTTCAGTAGCTTCCTTAGGCAGACTGTGTGGAAGTGGTTTAATTTCCTAGCGTGTCGCTGATAAACAGTCCAGGTTTCACAAGCATATAGCAGTGTGGATAATACAACTGCTTTGTAGACTTTTAGCTTTGTTTGCAGGCTTATTCCAGTTCTGTCCCATACATTCTTGTACAGTCTGCCAAAGGCTGCACTGGCCTTGGAGATTCTTGCATTCACTTTGTCATCGATTGTGGCAGCTTGTGACACAGTGCTGCCAAGATAGGTGAATTTGTCCACAACACTTAGTCTATGGTCATTCACTTTGATATTCGGCACAGTGTGATTATTCCCTGGAGCTGGCTGGTACATAACTACAGTCTTCTCCAAGTTGATATTGAGCCCAAAGTTGGCACAGGCATGTGAGAAAGCTGAAACATTATGTTGCATGTCCGCCTCTGAGTTGGCGTATAGAGCGCAATCATCAGCATATATCTATCCTTATAATATAGGATATAACCAGATCATAATCCAACATATACATAAAATATATGCAACTAACTATATCTTAATATTGGATATAACCAGATCATAATCCAACATATACATAAAGTATATGCAACTAACTATATCCTAATATCAATATGTGCCAGCTGGCATAAGCATTCATGTCTCCATAGATCTTGGTCCTGGGTGTTGTAGATCAGTTCTGATGATCATAGTCTTCAATGCCACTGTCTCAGTCCATTCAATACCTGATGTTTTCTCGGTCTGCCTCTGCTCCCATTGCACTTTCCAGTTGTCACAATGTTTTCCAATGCCTCTCTACGTTTACAAGACCAAAGAACACTGTTTGCCTCCTTCTAATAGTTGTATATAACCTTGTACGTTCATTGGCCTCTTCTTGGCAATCATTGTTAGTTACTCTGGCAGTCTATGGTATTTGCAACATTTCCCAGAATTCACATCTCCATTGCTTCCAAGCTCCGCTTTCTGGGCTTGGGGAGAAGGAGGAGGGGTCTGTAAGAGTCCCTGTGGAGATGGAACTGCAGCAAAGTCGCTGCACAAGCTTCACTCCAATCGATGCAGGCCCTTTTCAAAGTCTAGACCACCTCAGTGCCAATGGATTGGGCTTAAGAGTTAAGGCTCAGTCTTCCTGACTACTTACAGCCAATCAAAAACAGATATAAACGCTTTCTGTTTTCTCTTTGGTATTTGAAAATAAGATTTAAATCAGAAATCTGAGGATGGGGACGGAGTGCTTATGGAAATGCCCCGAATGCCGTGATGCTGGTTCCTAAATCAATCAATGAATCAATTTAAATCAGAAATAAATTGGAGAACTTGGTGGCAACTGGCAAGATTGAGGGGAAGAGAACAAGGGGAAGGCAGTTAAGTAAATACCTAGATGGCATGGCTATGTGGTATGGTCATGACAAGAACACATATCTGACCCACGACTGGTGATCGTATGAGATCGTGAAACATTTATTATTGGCATGGCACATGATGATGATGATGATGTGAAAATCATTAGTTTGAAAAAGGTGTCACTTTTCTGTGTGACTTTTGTAGATTATATAATCGATGACTTAAAAACTGAATAATCATACATTATTTTAGAGTTTTAATTTTCATTTTTGACAGACTTATAGAGATAAAATAATCAAACAATTGAGAGTTTCCATTTTTTTATCTGACAGATTTTTGAAGATTGTGTGATCAAACAGTCAACTAGAATTTTTATTTTATTTCTTAAATAATCAAAATGTGAATTAGAGTTTGTATTTTATTTCTAGCACACTTTTTACATTGTATTTCTGACTTTTGTTTTAAGATTGTGTAATCAAACAGTGTTTTAGAGTTTAAATTTACTTTCTAGCATATTTTTTACCAAATACATAATCAAACATAATATTTAATATTTCTGTTTTTCCTCTGTAACTTTTGGAGATTAATAATCAAACAATTTATTCACTGTTTTAAAACCACTCTCTTAAATAGCACATTGCTGTACACAATAGTGATGAGTTTAGTAAAGAATGGAGGAACTAGGAAAATGTATAAATGCAGTTATTATTATTGTACATGACAGCTCTTTTTTATAAATTGTATAAGAAGGGCAGGTTTCTATCATTTTTAATGTATCTTCAAGGATTCTGCTTAGTTTTCTATATCACTGTGTGGAAGTATAGAATAATTGTATTTTTCTGGGATTCTGTCCTAGTGTTCTCTGTATCTGTATGTGGAAGTATTGAATGATTGTATTTTTCTGGGATTCTGTCTTAGTGTTTTCTGTATCACTGTGTTAAAGTATAGATTGTATTTTTCTTGGATTCTGTCCTAGTGTTTTCTGTATCACTGTGTTACAGTATAGATTGTATTTTTCTTGGATTCTGTCCTAGTGTTTTCTGTATCACTGTGTTAAAGTATAGATTGTATTTTTCTGGGATTCTATTCCATTGTTTTCTGTATCACTGTGTTGTAGTATAGAATGTAATTTCCCAGGAAGGTAACCCAGTCAACAATGCCTGAAGAATTTGGATGTGTCTGCCCATAAGGTGCAAATACCTCAGCTCTACTGTAAACAGGCACATTGCAATTACGTCTAAAACAAGATTCCGGATGAACGCAGAAGAAGAAGAATGTATTTTTCTGGGATTCTGTAGGGATGTTATAAAAGCATTGTGTGTAAGTATGGAATGATTGTATTTCTTCCTGTTTCTGTCTTAGTGTTTTCTATATCTTCTTCTTCTTCTTCTTTTTCAGCATTCCGAGCCATTGAGGTTCTTAGCTGCAGATACAAACCGTTTCCATTCGTCTCTCTGATGGACCTTCTCTTGCCAGTCGTTGATTCCAAGTGCTTGTAGGTCTGTATGTATATTATCTCTCCACCATCTTCTTGGTCTACCTTGGGGTCTACGTTCATTTATTTCTTGAGTGTAAGCGAGTTTTGTTTCCCTATTATCTTCCATTCTTTCTATATGCCCCAGCCATTGTAGTCTATTAGCCTTCATGATACCAGTGATTAGCGGGGACCTAAACAGATCATAAATGTCTTTGTTACTTCTTCTTTTCCACTCTCCACTTTGTGAATCCCTAATGGGCCCAAAGATGCGTCTTAAGACTTTGTTCTCAAAGATTTGTAACAAGGCTTCGTCTCCTTTAGTTGTACTCCAGGTTTCAGAGCCATACAGCACAACCAGTCTAATCAGTGTTGTGTATATTGTGATCTTGGTGTTACGGGATAGTGCATTTGATTTTAGCAGATGTTGTAGTGCATAGTATATCTTATTTCTATATCACTGTGTTCAAATGTAGAATGACTGTGTTTCTCCAAGATTCTGTGTCATTGTAATCTATATATTACAGTGCGAAAATGTAATATGATTGTATTCCTTTGGGTTCTATATTTAGAAGAAAAAAATGCCATCTTGTTTTCTCCTAATCTGTTGCTCCCTTATTTTGGGGCCATTTTTTATAGTCATTAAGATAAAGCAAAAGAAAATTATTGGATGAAGCTATAATTTTACCAGCTAATTTGTATGTTATGTAATGTAATTACATTTTGTGTATCATTAAGTCATATTGAAGATATGTGGTTAAGTTAATATTTTCTGTGGAAGAAAGGCACACTAAGTGTCATATGGTCTGTTACATCGGTCGTGTTTACTTTCCTTAGAGAAATCTTGTACGAGGGTAGGTCAGAAAGTTATGCACCACAATTATTATCTCAGCTAGTAATAAAGATAGAAGCATTAAATTTGCATCAGTTTAAGTTTATAATCTCTTGAAGGTGTATACCAAATTGCACTTCTGTAAACCAATTCTAACCATGACACAAAACTTGAAATGGCAGATTATAATGACGTATGTTACAAGCAGAGGATTGTTATAGAATTTTTGATCGCAGAGAAACTTGTTAGCATTCACAAATGTTTGTGTGCTGTTTATAGTGCAGATGTAGAGCTGACTGATAAGCCACGCTCTGTATGTTGTGCCAAAGTCACCTACCAGCTCATGTTGGGAATTGCTGACATCATGATTCGCAGAGATAGGCATATCACAAGTCAACAATTGTCCATATAGCTTTCAATAAGTTAAGGTAGTTCGATTTAAATTTTAAAAAACCTGGGATATTCAAATGTTTGGGTAAGATGGGTTCCTCGACCTCTCACAGAGAATCGTAAAGCCCAAAGGAAAACAGTTTGTTCGGAATTGTTGCTGCTGTTTGAAACAGATAGGAATGTGTTTTTTTTTTTTTTGAGTCAAACATTGTGACAGGAGATGAAACTTGGGTTCATCATTTTGAGCCGGAGACAAAAAGACAGTCGATGGAATGGCATCATCCTCAATCACCAGAGAGGAAACAATTCAAAACAACTCCATCAACCGGTATTGTCATGCTCACTGTTTTTTTTTTGTTTAGACATTGATGAGGTTATTCTCGTGGATGTACTGCCAAAAGGTGGAACCATCAATTCAGAAATTTACAACACAACACTCACAAAACTCAGTCGTTATTACTGCAGGGTTAAGCCTCACAAGAATCGATTGCAACTGCTTCTCCTTCACGACAACGTGTGTCCTCACACAAGCTGGCAAACAAGGGAGGACAAAATGTGGTGGAATGCACTGCCCCTTTCACCTTACAGTCCAGACCTGGCACCATCAGATTTTGATATTTTCAGTCCCCTTAAGAACGCTATGTGTGGGACAAAAAGTCTGAAGACAACGAGGGAGTGATTAATCCAGAAGACATGGCTACGAGAACAGGACAAAATGTGGTACAGATCTGGGATACGTGCTCTTGTTCCAAGATGGTGTGGAGCCGTTAAATTTCATGGGGATTATGTTGAGACGTAGAAATGTTTGCTGCACGTGTGCATGAACATTGTAATTAAATTTCATTTGTATGTTATTAACGGTTAAACAGATATCAATTTTGGTGCATGACTTTCTGACGTACCCTTGAATATCCATTCTGTGAAGCTACGTTGAACCGAGATAAATCTGTTATATCCATTCTAAGAGGATAATTTGAACCCAGATAAATCTTTTATATATATTCTATGAGGTTAATTTGTATCTAGATAAATCTTTTAAATCTATTATGTGAGGTTAATTTCAACCCAGATAAATCTTTTATATCTGCTCTATTGTTTGGACTGAACCCTAGATATACTGGTGGGACAAGTTTTGGCCCTGTTACTATTGAAGATGAGTATGTTAGCATAGTTGATAAGAAGCTACACTGATAATATCATGAGCATGATTAGACAAGGGTTTGATACCTGTGTTCATTGTATCGCTAAGTGAGGAAGCAGCCTTGCTTGTTGGCCAACAGGGTGCTACTGCCTACTAATTTCTCTGTGCATCCTGGCATACAAAATGTGTTGACCCTCTCACATCACAGAACCATGGCAGGTTACTGTATAGAGTTATGTTTGTACTGAAGATTGCTAGGTCCGGTAGTGCAGTGGTTATCACCCTTGTTAGCCTGGTAGTGTAGTGGTTATCACCCTTGCTGGCCTGATAGTGCAGTGGTTATCACCCTTGTTGGCCTGGTAGTGTAGTGGTTAGCACCCTTGTTGGCCTGGTAGTGTAGTGGTTATCACCCTTGCTGGCCTGATAGTGCAGTGGTTATCACCCTTGTTGGCCTGGTAGTGTAGTGGTTAGTACCCTTGTTGGCCTGGTAGTGTAGTGGTTAGTACCCTTGTTGGCCTGGTAGTATAGTGATTTGACCCTTGTTTATTGGCCTGGTAGTGTAGTGGTGAGCACCCTTGCTGGCCTGATAGTGCAGTGGTTATCACCCTTGTTGGCCTGGTAGTGCAGTGGTTATCACCCTTGTTGGCCTGGTAGTGCAGTGGTTAGCACCCTTGCCGGCCTGGTAGTACAGTGGTTAGCACCCCTGCCGGCCTGGTAGTACAGTGGTTAGCACCCTTGCTGGCCTGATAGTGCAGTGGTTAGCACCGATGCTTGTTAGCCTGGTAGTGCAGTGGTTAGCACCGATGCTTGTTAGCCTGGTAGTGCAGTGGTTAGCACCGATGCTTGTTAGCCTGGTAGTGCAGTGGTTAGCACCGATGCTTGTTAGCCTGGAAGTGCAGTGGTTAGCACCGATGCTTGTTAGCCTGGTAGTGCAGTGGTTAGCACCCTTGCTGGCCTGGTAGTGCAGTGGTTAGCACCGATGCTTGTTAGCCTGGTAGTGCAGTGGTTAGCACCGATGCTTGTTAGCCTGGTAGTGCAGTGGTTAGCACCGATGCTTGTTAGCCTGGTAGTGCAGTGGTTAGCACCGATGCTTGTTAGCCTGGAAGTGCAGTGGTTAGCACCGATGCTTGTTAGCCTGGTAGTGCAGTGGTTAGCACCGATGCTTGTTAGCCTGGTAGTGCAGTGGTTAGCACCCTTGCTGGCCTGGTAGTGCAGTGGTTAGCACCGATGCTTGTTAGCCTGGTAGTGCAGTGGTTAGCACCGATGCTTGTTAGCCTGGAAGTGCAGTGGTTAGCACCGATGCTTGTTAGCCTGGTAGTGCAGTGGTTAGCACCCTTGCTGGCCTGGTAGTGCAGTGGTTAGCACCGATGCTTGTTAGCCTGGTAGTGCAGTGGTTAGCACCCTTGCTGGCCTGGTAGTGCAGTGGTTAGCACCGATGCTTGTTAGCCTGGTAGTGCAGTGGTTAGCACCGATGCTTGTTAGCCTGGTAGTGCAGTGGTTAGCACCGATGCTTGTTAGCCCGGTAGTGCAGTGGTTAGCACCGATGCTTGTTAGCCTGGTAGTGCAGTGGTTAGCACCGATGCTTGTTAGCCTGGAAGTGCAGTGGTTAGCACCGATGCTTGTTAGCCTGGTAGTGCAGTGGTTAGCACCCTTGCCGGCCTGGTAGTGCAGTGGTTAGCACCGATGCTTGTTAGCCTGGAAGTGCAGTGGTTAGCACCGATGCTTGTTAGCCTGGTAGTGCAGTGGTTAGCACCCTTGCCGGCCTGGTAGTGCAGTGGTTAGCACCCTTGCCGGCCTGGTAGTGCAGTGGTTAGCACCGATGCTTGTTAGCCTGGTAGTGCAGTGGTTAGCACCGATGCTTGTTAGCCTGGGAGTGCAGTGGTTAGCACCGATGCTTGTTAGCCTGGTAGTGCAGTGGTTAGCACCGATGCTTGTTAGCCTGGTAGTGCAGTGGTTAGCACCGATGCTTGTTAGCCTGGTAGTGCAGTGGTTAGCACCCTTGCTGGCCTGATAGTGCAGTGGTTAGCACCCTTGCTGGCCTGATAGTGCAGTGGTTAGCACCCTTGCCGGCCTGGTAGTGCAGTGGTTAGCACCGATGCTTGTTAGCCTGGTAGTGCAGTGGTTAGCACCGATGCTTGTTAGCCTGGTAGTGCAGTGGTTAGCACCGATGCTTGTTAGCCAGGTAGTGCAGTGGTTAGCACCGATGCTTGTTAGCCTGGAAGTGCAGTGGTTAGCACCGATGCTTGTTAGCCTGGTAGTGCAGTGGTTAGCACCCTTGCTGGCCTGGTAGTGCAGTGGTTAGCACCCTTGCTGGCCTGGTAGTGCAGTGGTTAGCACCGATGCTTGTTAGCCTGGTAGTGCAGTGGTTAGCACCGATGCTTGTTAGCCTGGTAGTGCAGTGGTTAGCACCGATGCTTGTTAGCCTGGTAGTGCAGTGGTTAGCACCCTTGCCGGCCTGGTAGTGCAGTGGTTAGCACCCTTGCCGGCCTGGTAGTGCAGTGGTTAGCACCGATGCTTGTTAGCCTGGTAGTGCAGTGGTTAGCACCAATGCTTGTTAGCCTGGAAGTGCAGTGGTTAGCACCGATGCTTGTTAGCCTGGTAGTGCAGTGGTTAGCACCGATGCTTGTTAGCCTGGTAGTGCAGTGGTTAGCACCGATGCTTGTTAGCCTGGTAGTGCAGTGGTTAGCACCGATGCTTGTTAGCCTGGAAGTGCAGTGGTTAGCACCGATGCTTGTTAGCCTGGTAGTGCAGTGGTTAGCACCCTTGCTGGCCTGGTAGTGCAGTGGTTAGCACCGATGCTTGTTAGCCTGGTAGTGCAGTGGTTAGCACCGATGCTTGTTAGCCTGGTAGTGCAGTGGTTAGCACCGATGCTTGTTAGCCCGGTAGTGCAGTGGTTAGCACCGATGCTTGTTAGCCTGGTAGTGCAGTGGTTAGCACCGATGCTTGTTAGCCTGGAAGTGCAGTGGTTAGCACCGATGCTTGTTAGCCTGGTAGTGCAGTGGTTAGCACCCTTGCCGGCCTGGTAGTGCAGTGGTTAGCACCGATGCTTGTTAGCCTGGAAGTGCAGTGGTTAGCACCGATGCTTGTTAGCCTGGTAGTGCAGTGGTTAGCACCCTTGCCGGCCTGGTAGTGCAGTGGTTAGCACCCTTGCCGGCCTGGTAGTGCAGTGGTTAGCACCGATGCTTGTTAGCCCGGTAGTGCAGTGGTTAGCACCGATGCTTGTTAGCCTGGGAGTGCAGTGGTTAGCACCGATGCTTGTTAGCCTGGTAGTGCAGTGGTTAGCACCGATGCTTGTTAGCCTGGTAGTGCAGTGGTTAGCACCGATGCTTGTTAGCCTGGTAGTGCAGTGGTTAGCACCCTTGCTGGCCTGATAGTGCAGTGGTTAGCACCCTTGCTGGCCTGATAGTGCAGTGGTTAGCACCCTTGCCGGCCTGGTAGTGCAGTGGTTAGCACCGATGCTTGTTAGCCTGGTAGTGCAGTGGTTAGCACCGATGCTTGTTAGCCTGGTAGTGCAGTGGTTAGCACCGATGCTTGTTAGCCTGGTAGTGCAGTGGTTAGCACCGATGCTTGTTAGCCTGGAAGTGCAGTGGTTAGCACCGATGCTTGTTAGCCTGGTAGTGCAGTGGTTAGCACCCTTGCTGGCCTGGTAGTGCAGTGGTTAGCACCCTTGCTGGCCTGGTAGTGCAGTGGTTAGCACCGATGCTTGTTAGCCTGGTAGTGCAGTGGTTAGCACCGATGCTTGTTAGCCTGGTAGTGCAGTGGTTAGCACCGATGCTTGTTAGCCTGGTAGTGCAGTGGTTAGCACCGATGCTTGTTAGCCTGGTAGTGCAGTGGTTAGCACCCTTGCCGGCCTGGTAGTGCAGTGGTTAGCACCCTTGCCGGCCTGGTAGTGCAGTGGTTAGCACCGATGCTTGTTAGCCTGGTAGTGCAGTGGTTAGCACCGATGCTTGTTAGCCTGGAAGTGCAGTGGTTAGCACCGATGCTTGTTAGCCTGGTAGTGCAGTGGTTAGCACCGATGCTTGTTAGCCTGGAAGTGCAGTGGTTAGCACCGATGCTTGTTAGCCTGGTAGTGCAGTGGTTAGCACCGATGCTTGTTAGCCTGGAAGTGCAGTGGTTAGCACCGATGCTTGTTAGCCTGGTAGTGCAGTGGTTAGCACCGATGCTTGTTAGCCTGGAAGTGCAGTGGTTAGCACCGATGCTTGTTAGCCTGGAAGTGCAGTGGTTAGCACCGATGCTTGTTAGCCTGGAAGTGCAGTGGTTAGCACCCCTGCTGGCCTGGTAGTGCAGTAGTTAACACCCTTGCTTGTTGGCTTGTTAGTGAAGTGGTTAGCACCCTTGCTTTCTGGCCTGGTAGTGCAGTGGACTGATTTTTTGCATGTGGATTAGCTTTCCCCATTACCATTAGGTGAACCCACTTCAACTTCAGAGATACTTGTAACTTACGTCTCCAAGTCCTCAGTGGTTGAACCCGCTACCTCGGCATCAGCACACCGAGTGTTTAAGCATGGATGATCTTATCCATTCAGCCACGCTGACCTCCCAGTAGTTATTTATAATCCCCCAATGTCTACCACATGCAGGACATGACAATTCCTTGCGTGAGCCCTATACCTGAGCATTATGTGTCAGCTCTGCACCTAATAAAAGCCTCCTTGAAGTGCCACTAATGCCCTTTGTTCCACCCCTGCCTTCCCTTGAGGGCCAATTATCATGCACGCTGCTGTTCTGGACATCTCTGTTGGGGGAGGGGGGGGCACCATCTGTAGATGAAAAGGCACAGAAGACATCACCACCATGAGTCTGTGGAGTTTTCTGCAAAACCACCCGCAAAGGCTAACCAGGTCAGCAAATTCTCAGAAGAAGTCTGATGTGCCGACAGAAAGGCACATATAATCACAGTGTTCCTTTGATCTCTTTTCTATTCTGTTCACTCTTTTCAACCTGTTTGGTTACAGTCCCTATTTCAGAGCAATATATTGCTACAGGCTAGCTATATATATATATATACACTAGCAATTATATATATTCCCCACTGTCTTTAAGAATTTATTCATTGGAAATCTTTACTGTCCAGCCTACTTTTATGTATATTTTTCAGTAGTCTAATATTATTGGCTTTTGAACGAGAGGATGGAGTGCCTGTAGGAATGACCTGAGTGCAGTGATGTTGTTTCTTAGCTCAACTCAACTCAACTCATTCCAGCAACTTTAGCAATACAAATTGATTGTTAGACATATTGTTTCACATGTTTTCATCATTATCAATTATTTTTTCTTTCTCAGGTATTATGATCTTTTCTTAGGGAATTTAAGTAAAGATAAATTAGCTTATTTGTTGTTCTTGTTTCTGTCTAGAGACTGTTTTATTTTTCTTTCTGTGATTTGTTGTGACTGAACTTTTGTTCAATTAACCTTAACATTCCAGACATTTGTTCTATCTCTTGTATTTTGCATCAGTTTACCAGATATGAATCAATGGATGCGGTTTTTCTGTGTTTTTTATCACTACAAACAGAAATTCTGTTGTAAGAATTTTATATGCAGAAATAATTATCTTTCAGACTTGTGTAAAATATGTACATTCAAAATTGTAAGACATATTTAAATATATGATACTCCTTTCCTCTGAAGTAAACTAGGCAGGCTGAGAAAGGGATCATGCTGCATGGGCAATACATGGTCTCTACAATTCAGCCCAGGCTTTGTGCTATGGAGAGGTCTGGTTGTAGTTATGCCTTTTTTTAAGGACACTGTAACAAACTATGGTCTGTCAAGACGGCCAGGTGCTAGTGATAACAATTTAACCCTTTTAACCCTAAGCCAATTATTATGGGCTGGGCTTTTTTCAGTACACACCACAAGCCCAGTTTTGTGAGTTGTGGGGTCTCACATCTTATACTAATATAAGAAAGCTTAAAATATTGACCATTCACAGCCTTTCTTTTAATGGAATGATGGGATAGCTTTAAGCAAAGATGTCTGAATACAGGAACAAAGCTACAATGCTTTTTGTGCATGGTAGTTCATGAATTTACCAATGGAAAAGCAAAAATATAAATGCTAACACTACCAACTGTGGAGAATGTAATAGATTTAATTTGTTTTATTAATGAGAAGTGTAACTGGGACTGGAAAATAGTGGCATTGAAGAATTTTTTATGAGGATAATAACTAGAAGAGATGACAACAATGCTGAAGAATCTGATCACGATACTTCAAATTCTGATGTAGAACTTCATCTTGTCTCATATCCAATTGATGACAGGTGACAAAACAATCAGACCCTCTAGTTAGTGTTTTCATCAATCTAGAGAAGCGTGGGCTTCTACCCTTCCACTCAGTGTTATGTTATAATGCATGCAAGTGTTTATCGGCTCTTGTGTTGCTCCAAGTCAAGTGTTCCTTTCCTCTGGCTTATTTGGAAGTAACATTTTCCTGATGTCTCTTAATGGGGTTACAGACAAGATGATCCACTTCATTGCACTGAATTATTTCTCATAAGGCTCAGTCTTCATTTCACAGTGTGGCACCTACCACAGACAGTTGCTACTTAATTATTTATATTCCGGACAGTTATTTAAAGACACAGTTGTCTGTTTTTATTTAAACTCGGAGGTCAGCATGGCCGAATGGATAAGAGCAAGCGTTCTTAAACATCCGGTGTGCTGATGCCAAGTTAAGGGGTTGAACCCCTATTCCGGACAGTTGGACTAAAATATTGACTTCTCCTCCTTGACTTGGGGGGCGTAAATTACAAGTACCTCTGAAGTTGGAGTGGGTTCACCAGATGACACTGGTAATATGGAAAGGTAATCATCACTCAAAATTCAGTCCTGTGCTTCTTAATATGTAAGGGCTACGCTTGATTTCAAAGCGAGCGAGCGCAAAAAAAAATATTTTTCAACTCCATCTGTCTGGTGTAACTTCAGGCCCAGAAACTATTACTTGTAAACTGTGTCTTGGGCACTTTTACTCGTGATCCAGAAACTATTACTTGTAATTCCTGTCTCATGCATTTATAGATTTGAGTCCTGGCCCAGAAACTATTACTTGTAATTCCTGTCTCAGGCAGTTATTGATTTTACTGCAGACCATATTTTATTACTTTAACTACTTCTGTCTCAGGGAGAAATTAATTTAGCTCCTGGTGCAAAAACTATTACTTGTAACTTCTGTCTTGATCATTTATTGATTCAACTCCATGTCGGAAATTATTTCATTAACTATGTTGTCTCAGACAGTTATTGATGTGACTGCTTACTCAAAAGTTATTACATTAACTCCTTCCCCATCAGTAATTAATGTAAGACTTTAAGGCCCAAATATTTATTACTTCATTGGGATACAAAGAGTTAATTTTAAACATACTGATGATTCAGGTGTGTGAAATAATTTTTTTTTCCTCATAATATTTCTGTGATAATTATATTTCTTCAAATGAGTGTTTCTGTGATAATTAACCCTTTACGTTCCTAATTGCTCAAAAACAACAGCAACAACAACAAAAACACACACACACAAGTTCCTTTTATTTTGTATGATACATTCTGTGTTGGTCATATTGAGCTCACTAGGTGGTTCTTTACTTAATTGTGCCGTTTTATATTTTTGAATTAATTGGAACCATGTAATGTCATTTTATTTGCATATTTCTACATGTGGGGGTTACCTGGTATTGCATTTGTGTGTATGATCTTTTCCTCCAAAGATTTGTAAAAAAAAATTTGAGTTATTTCATCAGAGTGGAATGTATTAGTTTCCCTATTTGTTTTAATTTTTGACATCGTGAAGCAGGTTACATTCCATTGTTTTATCAGGTCCCTGGAAGCGAAACTGTACAGATCACTGAGTGACATAAAAAAGACACGGAAGTTTATGTAAGAGATAACATTGGAGATATAGACAATTTATTTCAAGTGAAAGATAGAAGAAGTAGTTAGGTCTGTAGGCCAATATATCTGAGTTTACCAGGTATTTCTTTCAGGTTTGTCTCCCTGGCCTTTGGCTGTCCACAGTTTACCTACAAGGCAGCAAGCCAGTGCCCTACAGTCTGCTTGGTTCTGTACCTTAATCTGTCCAATTGTGAAGACCCTGCTAGGGATGGACTTCATTGGGGCATGCATACCTCACTAAGCTTCACTGGGACATGCACACCCCACTAGACTGCTAGACTTCACTGGGACATGCACACCCGACTAGACTAGACTTCACTGGGACATGCACACCCCATTAGACTTTACACTGGGACATGCATACCCCACTAGATTAGACTTCACACTGGGACATGCATACCCCACTAGATTAGACTTCACAATGGGACATGCACACCCCACTAGACTTCACAATGGGACATGCACACCCCACTAGACTTCACAATGGGACATGCATACCCCACTAGATTAGACTTCACAATGGGACATGCATACCCCACTAGATTAGACTTCACAATGGGACATGCACACCCCACTAGATTAGACTTCACAATGGGACATGCACACCCCACTAGACTTCACAATGGGACATGCACACCCCACTAGACTTCACAATGGGACATGCACACCCCACTAGACTTCACAATGGGACATGCACACCCCACTAGACTTCACAATGGGACATGCACACCCCACTAGACTTCACAATGGGACATGCATACCTCACTAGATTTTACACTGGGACATGCACACCCCACTAGACTTCACAATGGGACATGCATACCTCACTAGATTTTACACTGGGACATGCACACCCCACTAGTCTTTACACAGGGACATGCACACTCAACTACATGGTTGCAGCACATTATGAAAATTGGAAAGATGTTAAAATTCATGTTTGAATATTTGTAGTCAGATAACTGATGAGTTCCACACCTGTGTGCACTATGGGACAACCAGTGCCAGAGTTCACCAGCTGTTGTGTTGTTCCATATAAAGTGTTCTTTTCATCTGGCTTTGGTAGGAGCCGTAATTTCTTTATTTCAATCAATGCTGGACACTTAAAAAGGTGTATATTCACTGGCATCACTCTCAGTGCCCACACTTCATTATGACCATAAGACATGGACATCTTGTTTTAGTCCACCATTATTTTATTTAAAGAAAAGCGGCGATTGGTCATTATATTTTAAGACATATAACCCCTATTTCCACACAGTGTGAGTTTAGTAATGAGAAAAGGGTTTAGTGGGATTTAAAGACAAGAGGGTCGACTTCATTGCGCTGGGTTTTATCCAATATGGCTTGATCTCTTTCCACAGGGCATCCTGCTGAAATCGACACATAGAGTATAAACTCCATAGTACCAGCGACCACCCCCAGGAGTCCTGAGAAAATTGCACTTGTGAACTGAACGATGTCAACCGGAATCGAACCCAGTAACCTGCAGAGTGCAAGGCAGGTGGTATAACCACTTCGCCACACAGACTGCCACTAGTAAGAAAAACCTGTTCAGCCTGAGAAATGGGGAACTCAGGGTTAACAATATTGAAAAATGAAAAATCCATGTCTCTTCAGATTTAGGTATTCAGTCCTAAATATCTTCTTGTTATAATTATTGTTACTATGCTAACCAGCTGTACTTAGTATTTTACACTGTAAATGTCCTGCAGTTTGTGAAGAATGTATTGGTAATGGAATGTTTGGTGCAATATTTTATTTGTGTATGTAAAGTGCATTTTGTTTTTACTGTAGCCCTTTAATCAGATTTTGATACTTATGTTTCCTGTTAGCATTCATTTGGTGACATGGGTTATCTTTGATAAATTAAATTATTTATAACGAGACTGTTTTGGGAACCAGGTGTGGGATTTTTTGTTTTAGTCTATGAGAAAACTTTGTGTGGTTTAAAGGCTTTAAAAGGCAAGGAGATCGACTTCATTGCATCGGATTTGGGTGGCCTACCGGAACTGTGTGGCTCAGCCTGCCATAAGTGTAGCAGACAGCACGAACTGTGTGGCTCAGCCTGCCGGAAGTGTAGCAGACAGCCGGAAGTGTGCAGACAGCATGAAATGTGAGGCTCAGCCTGCCAGAAGTGTAGCAGACACCATGAACTGTGAGGCTCAGCCTGCCGGAAGTGTAGCAGAGAGCATGAACTGTGTGGCTCAGCCAGCCGGAAGTGTAGCAGACAGCACGAACTGTGGCTCAGCCAGCTGGAAGTGTAGCAGACAGCATGAACTGTGAGGCTCAGCCTGCCAGAAGTGTAGCAGACAGCACGAACTGTGGCTCAGCCAGCTGGAAGTGTAGCAGACAGCACGAACTGTGTGGCTCAACCAGCCAGAAGTGTAGCAGACAGCCGGAAGTGTGCAGACACCATGAACTGTGTGGCTCAGCCTGCCGGAAGTGTAGCAGAAAGCATGAACTGTGTGGCTCAGCCAGCCGGAAGTGTAGCAGACAGCATGAACTGTGTGGCTCAGTCAGCCAGAAGTGTAGCAGACAGCACGAACTGTGGCTCAGCCAGCTGGAAGTGTGCAGACACCATGAATTGTGTGGCTCAGCCTGCCGGAAGTGTAGCAGAAAGCATGAACTGTGTGGCTCAGCCTGCCGGAAGTGTAGCAGAAAGCATGAACTGTGTGGCTCAGCCTGCCGGAAGTGTAGCAGAAAGCATGAACTGTGTGGCTCAGCCTGCCGGAAGTGTAGCAGACAGCATGAACTGTGTGGCTCAGTCAGCCGGAAGTGTAGCAGACAGCATGAACTGTGGCTCAGCCAGCCGGAAGTGTAGTAGACAGCACGAACTGTGTGGCTCAGTCAGCCGGAAGTGTAGCAGACAGCATGAACTGTGGCTCAGCCAGCTGGAAGTGTAGCAGACAGCACGAACTGTGTGGCTCAACCAGCCAGAAGTGTAGCAGGAAGCATGAACTGTGTGGCTCAACCAGCCGGAAGTGTAGCAGACAGCACGAACTGTGTGGCTCAACCAGCCGGAAGTGTAGCAGACAGCACGAACTGTGTGGCTCAACCAGCCGGAAGTGTAGCAGACAGCATGAACTGTGGCTCAGCCAGCTGGAAGTGTAGCAGACAGCACGAACTGTGTGGCTCAACCAGCCAGAAGTGTAGCAGACAGCATGAACTGTGGCTCAGCCAGCTGGAAGTGTAGCAGACAGCACGAACTGTGTGGCTCAACCAGCCGGAAGTGTAGCAGACAGCATGAACTGTGGCTCAGCCAGCTGGAAGTGTAGCAGACAGCACGAACTGTGTGGCTCAACCAGCCGGAAGTGTAGCAGACAGCACGAACTGTGTGGCTCAACCAGCCGGAAGTGTAGCAGACAGCATGAACTGTGGCTCAGCCAGCTGGAAGTGTAGCAGACAGCACGAACTGTGTGGCTCAACCAGCCGGAAGTGTAGCAGACAGCATGAACTGTGGCTCAGCCAGCTGGAAGTGTAGCAGACAGCACGAACTGTGTGGCTCAACCAGCCAGAAGTGTAGCAGGAAGCATGAACTGTGGCTCAGCCAGCTGGAAGTGTAGCAGACAGCATGAACTGTGGCTCAGCCAGCTGGAAGTGTAGCAGACAGCACGAACTGTGTGGCTCAACCAGCCGGAAGTGTAGCAGACAGCATGAACTGTGGCTCAGCCAGCTGGAAGTGTAGCAGACAGCACGAACTGTGTGGCTCAACCAGCCAGAAGTGTAGCAGGAAGCATGAACTGTGGCTCAGCCAGCTGGAAGTGTAGCAGACAGCACGAACTGTGTGGCTCAACCAGCCAGAAGTGTAGCAGGAAGCATGAACTGTGTGGCTCCAGCTATGTTTTTCGTCCTTATTCAAAAAGGCTAGCTATGTGCTCTCACTACCCATGATCAGGGAGATATTTATCATTAGATAATGGTTTTTGGAAAGATCCCTGGTCCAATGCTGGGACTGAACCCAGTATCTTCTGACCCTGCATGTGGACCCGTAACCTCTCAGCCATGGCATCCCAATACGTGATCTTCTTTCTGCCTCGCACTCTTTGACTCAAGCGTAGTCCACATACACTACTTCTAGTAGCACTGGACTGAATTTTGAATGTGGATCAGCTTTCCCTACTGCCAGTTTTCTTTGCCATAAGGCGACTCCACTCTGACTTCAGAGATATTTGTAATTTACATCCTCAAGTCAAGGATAAGAAGTCAACATTTTAGCCCAGCTATCCGGTTCTACGGGTTGAACACCTTACCTCGGCATCAGCATACCGGATGTTTAAGAACGCATGTTCTTATCCATTTGGCCATGCTAACCTCCGATATTGGATTTGAAGACAACTGTAATTACCACCAGACATTGAATAGACTAATGGGCTTACGGGGATATGGCTCACCATAGGGGATGGACTCCCTATGGTAAATTTTTGTCCTAAACCTGCGACTGGCCTAGCAAGCCGGCAAGGGATCTTCATACTGCTCGTAGAAAAACTAAAGAAGTATAAACGGACTGACCCTAATGGATATAGACCCGGCAATGTTAATGGACTACGAGATAGATCAGCGATTCAAAAAATAGGCACAATAAACGTCTTTAATAGTAAAGACGAAGAACTTATAGAAACAATGAAAGAGAGGAAAATTGGATTGATGGGAATAGCGGGCACCAGAATAAAGGGGGAAAGATGCAAGGAGATCCACCACAGTTACACGTTTGTCTACTCTGGAGTGGAACAGCAAGAAAGGGCAAGACACGGTGTGGGAATAGTCATTGAACCACGGCTAGCAAGAGGAATACTAGAAATAAAATATATATCAGAAAGAATCATAACAGTGAGAATAAAAGAACAAACAATTACAACATATGTACAAATATACGCACCATGTAATACAAACAATAATGAGCAAGAATGCAAGGACTTCTACAAAGTCATCTATGACGTGCTAAATAAAATAGATAAGCAGAACAGCATTATAGTTATGGGCGACTTCAATGCAAGACTAGAACACAACAGAGCGGGCATATAAAAACATCTTGGAGCATTTGAAGACCAACATAATGAAAGAAATGATAACGGAAGTAGACTGATAGAGCTATGCAGCCAACACGACCTGTATATAACAAATACATTCTATAAACACAAAGACTCACAAATATACACCTGATATAAATGGCACGATCTAGATACTAAAAGCCAAATTAATTTTATATTAACAAGAAATAACAGAAAGAGAAATATATCAGATGCAAGGGCAGTGCCCAACTTAGGTATAAACACAGACCACAAAGCAGTCGTTGCCACACTAAGAACCATCAGTAGAAGGAAGCAAAGACCAGGAAAATACATGCCATGCAAATCAGTAAACTTAAAAAATCTCAACGACGAGGTAGTGAGGGAAAATTACGAAAAAGAGCTAACTGAAATCTTTGTAAAATTACCTATAGAAAGAAAGACAGTGGAAGAATGGGAGATGTTCATATCAAGCATTTTAAATACTGCAAAGATAACATGTGGAACCACGAAAAAATGCAAAACACGAATAAAGAAAACAAGTTGGTGAAACACAGAAGTAAAGAAAGCTGTAAAAGATAAAAAGGAAAAATATAAAAAGTGGTCGAAGAGCAAACAGGAATGCGATTACATAGAATATATAATAGCGAAAAGACATGTGAATAGAATAGTGAAGAGAGAAAAACAAAAAGACTGGGAGGAGTATGGAGAAACTCTGAATAAAAACTAAAAGGAGGTAACTAGAAACTTCTATAAAAAGATAAGTGCAATGAGAACCAGAGGAGAAACCTTTGACCCAAATGAAATAATTACCAGCGAAAACGAAACCAATAAGTGAACAAAAACAAATCCTAATAAGATGGAAACAGTACTTCGAACTACTTCTCAACATCCCATCAGATGTCACAGGAATTCAAGAAACCGACACAGATGCCACCGAAGAACTAGAACCAGACATACTGAAAGAAGAAATTATAGAAGCCATCAGATTAGCCCACTTGAACAAATCACCAGGACAAGATGAAATACCAAATGAACTAATTAAAGCAGCAAGAGAAGTAGGAACAGCATGGCTACATAGACTATTCAACCATGTTTGGGTAGAACAACAGACACCAGAGACTGGGGAAACGCCATAATTGTCCCAATTTGGAAAAACAAAGGCAGCAAAAGAGTGCACACAATACAGAGGCATTTCACTGTTAAATCATACTGGGAAAATATTTTGCAAAATTCTTGAGCAAAGATTACAAACTATTATAGAACCCCAGCTAAGCGAAACACAACTGGGATTTAGGAAAAACAAAGGATGCACAGATGCCATTTTTGCTCTTAGACAACTTATAGAAAAATCAACTTAATTCAATTAAACACTCTACTTAGCCTTTGTCCACCAAGAAAAGGCATTTGATAGAGTAGATAGAAACAAGCTGTGGGAAATCCTTAAACAATATGGAGTGAGTACACATCTAATAAAACTATGTAGAAGCTTATACAACAACAGTGAATGCATAGTGAGAGCAACTGGAAGACACTCAGAACCCTTCACCATAAGATCCAGAGTACAGCAAGGTTGTATCCTGTCCCCTCTCTTGTTTATAACATGTATAGACAACATATGTAAAGAAACCAGCCAAACAGAGACCGCAAGAACACCGCATGACGAGAACACAGAAGAAGAACCATCTGCAAATCTAACCATTAGAGAACTGTTTGTGGACGACCAAGCACTAATAGCAAAATCAGAAGCTGAATTACAAGACCACATGAATAGTCTAAACAAAATGTGTAGGGAACATAACATGAAAGTAAGCACAAGTAAAACAGAGGTACTATAATTAAAGAAGAAAAAGCAACAACGATTCACCTAAACGAACATCCCTTGAAACAAGTAAAGAGTTTCAAGTACCTAGGAAGTATAATATCATCAAATGGCAAATCAGAAGACGAGATCGAAAATAGGTGCAATAAGGCAAACCAACTCATTGGACAAATGGCACCAATACTAAAGAAAAAACATATATCAATAACTACTAAGAAAGCACTTTACAACACAATCTTCCTACAAACTATGTTACCAATGCCAAACCTGGACAATGAAAGAAAAAAAAGAAAAGAAAAATCACAACAACAGAAATGAGATTCCTGAGAAGCTCAATGTATCAAGAAGAGATAAGATCAGAAATGAAAAAAATCAGGACTAAAGTAGGTTATAGCTGCACTAGATTTTATTAGAAGGCAGCAAGTCAAATGTTTTGGCCAGGCAAGTAGGTTACCAACTAACAGTATACCACAACAAGCAATGATGTACAGACCAGAGGAAAACAGAGGAAATGGCCGACCACGTAAACGATGGACGCAGAGAATAACAGAGTCTATGGGAATATCGATACATGAAGCCCATAAGCGGGCACTCTCCCGATGTTTATACTTCACCTCGACACCGCAAGGTACAAGAGGAACATGATGAGATGAGATGAGATTGAATAGACAGTGGTGCATGATAGGACACACTTTCACACAAAATAACAACAATGAAACTAGAAAACTTTTTCTGGAACACACAGGGCACAAGAAACAGAGGGAGACCTAAAAATACACAGCGAAGAGAATTATAGGCAGATGAACAATATAAGGAGGACATGGAGGCAGCTACAGTAGACAACAAAAGATAGGAAGGCTTGATGTGAGTTGTTTGAGGATCTGTGTTCCATTCGTTCCATTGGGGGCATAGAAGGCAGAAGAAGTATTGACCCACATTAACATGGTATACCAGACAGTGTTGACCTACATTAACATGGCATACCAGACAGTATTGACCCACATTAACATGGTATACCAGACAGTATTGACCCACATTAACATGGTATACCAGACAGTGTTGACCCACATTAACATGGTATACCAGACAGTGTTGACCCACATTAACATGGCATACCAGACAGTGTTGACCTACATTAACATGGCATACCAGACAGTGTTGACCCACATTAACATGGCATACCAGACAGTGTTGACCCACATTAACATGGCATACCAGACAGTGTTGACCCACATTAACATGGCATACCAGACAGTGTTGACCCACATTAACATGGCATACCAGACAGTGTTGACCCACATTAACATGGCATACCAGACAGTGTTGACACACATTAACATGGTATACCAGACAGAGTTGACCCACATTAACATGATATACCAGACAGTATTGACCCACATTAACATGATATACCAGACAGTATTGACCCACATTAACATGGTATACCAGACAGTGTTGACCCACATTAACATGGTATACCAGACAGTGTTGACCCACATTAACATGGCATACCAGACAGTGTTGACCTACATTAACATGGCATACCAGACAGTGTTGACCCACATTAACATGGCATACCAGACAGTGTTGACCCACATTAACATGATATACCAGACAGTGTTGACCCACATTAACATGGCATACCAGACTGTTGACCCACATTAACATGGCATACCAGACAGTGTTGACCCACATTAACATGATATACCAGACAGTGTTGACCCACATTAACATGGCATACCAGACTGTTGACCCACATTAACATGGCATACCAGACTGTTGACCCACATTAACATGGCATACCAGACAGTGTTGACACACATTAACATGGTATACCAGACAGTATTGACCCACATTAACATGATATACCAGACAGTATTGACCCACATTAACATGGTATACCAGACAGTGTTGACCCACATTAACATGATATACCAGACAGTGTTGACCCACATTAACATGGTATACCAGACAGTGTTGACCTACATTAACATGGCATACCAGACAGTGTTGACCCACATTAACATGGCATACCAGACAGTGTTGACCCACATTAACATGATATACCAGACAGTGTTGACCCACATTAACATGGCATACCAGACTGTTGACCCACATTAACATGGCATACCAGACAGTGTTGACCCACATTAACATGATATACCAGACAGTGTTGACCCACATTAACATGGCATACCAGACTGTTGACCCACATTAACATGGCATACCAGACAGTGTTGACCCACATTAACATGGCATACCAGACAGTGTTGACACACATTAACATGGTATACCAGACAGTATTGACCCACATTAACATGATATACCAGACAGTATTGACCCACATTAACATGGTATACCAGACAGTGTTGACCCACATTAACATGATATACCAGACAGTGTTGACCCACATTAACATGGTATACCAGACAGTGTTGACCCACATTAACATGGTATACCAGACAGTGTTCTAGAAAGTAAAGGTGTGCGGTGTGATACTGACTCCATCACCCATCCAGTGAGTACTGATTGGTGTGGCTAACACCACGTGCCATATACGACACAAGATGTGTAGAAAGGTCTTTACTGGCTTATCTTCTAGTCTCTCAGAGGTCGATCAGATGTCAGAGAAGCCTGATAGTTTTCTACTTCTTTCATTCACTTGGCTTTTATTGTCTATATCTGCAGTGTTGTCTCTTGTATAAACTTCACTGTCTTTTTCTGGTTCATTCAGTGGTCCATAAAGTTTACCTTCCACTGCTGTTTCTCGGGTGAGCGCAAGCATGCACAATTGCAAACACACATATATACTTTTTTTTTTTTTAAATCAATGTGTGTGCATCCATGCACACATGTGTGAGAGAGAAAGAAAGAGAGAGAGAGAGACTGTGCCAAAACACAAACAAGACTTCAACAATATCCCCATTTCCAGGTAAAAGAAACTGTCAAACAAAACACAATTACAGTTATTTGCAAAGTTTAGAGTTCTTTTAAAACAAAAACAAAACAAATAATAATAAAACAGAATAAAACTTGATAAATAAACACACTGCACAGCTCAACTATTGCAATATCATTCCCACAAACAATTCAGCAAAAGCTTTCAACAATAAAATCAATACAACACATAATAAACGTGTGGAAACTAAAGCATCAAGCATCTCTCAGCAACACCACATAGACCGTGCTAGCTGTGAATATCCATACACTTATACACATGGTGATATATTTGAAGCTTCAATTTCTCACAAGTCTGTTAAAACATAATGTTCATTTCAAGAGCTGTCTGCGAGTTTTTCTTAGCAATATTTCTGCTTCTTGGGACAGTCTCAAGTCGTCTTGATCAAGTCTCCTAGATCAAGAATTAGATCAAATCTGACAGTAAACATATGTCTCCTAGTACAAATATCAAATACTGCCACCCTATGAAGAACCGATTTGAAAACTTAGCTATGGGGCAGTTGAAAAGAAGTAGTTTCATCCACCAGGCCAAACAACTCTGCAGAGAAACCATCGATCTTCCCACAGTTGGTATCCCCCTGACAACCATTCCAGAGCGAACCCCGTGGAAAGATGAACATAGAATATCACTACAAATCCAGTCAAAAGTGAGAGGAATATTTGACAAGGAAGAACAGAACAGTGTACAGCGCAGAACAGCCACTCTCAGCTTCCTTGATGATGAATACCCACAGGACCTATGGATCCGAGTTTACACAGATGGGTCAGCACAAAATGCTGTTCGAAATGGAGGAGCGGGAGTGTACATAGAATACCCAAATAATACTAGAGACACGGCCAGAATTCCAACAGGAAAGTACTGCCATAACTATGATGCTGAAATTGAGGCAATCAAGATAGCCACAGAGAAATTACAAAATACCAGCCATGGTACACAACCTGTGGTGATATTGACAGATGCAAAATCCGTAACAGAGGCGCTCCTGTCTGGGAAATTGCCAGTTCTGAAGACACTACTTTCTGAACTTAGCAGTCAGCGTAAGATACCATCCCACTGTGGAGTTCCTGGAAACGACAGAGCTGATCGATTGGCTAAGGAAGGAGCAAAAGAAGAACAACCTGTTGTGCCTATTACATACCACCAAAAGAAAAGAATGATCAAATCAGTCAGAAGGCCACCAAACCTTATTCAAGACGACTACCACGTTATGGACAGACCAGAACAGGTCATTCTTCTGCGCCTCAGAACAGGACACAATAGATTACGCAACTACATGTATACTAAATTCAAGATTGGTGACTCAGCCATGTGCACATGTGGTTTGGCGTCGCAGACAGCAGAGCACATACTCCAGGATTGCCCAAACTACAACATAACCAGGCGAACCTTCTGGCCTAGAGAGACAACAGTGGAAGATGAACTCTATGGACCGCTGAATGAACTAAAAAAGACTGTTGGATTCATACAAGAGACAACATTGCAGTTATAAGCATATTTCAGGCGAACGAAAGAAGAAGAAGAAGAAATATTGTCTCCTAGTATAAATGTTAGATTTGTTCTTATAAGATCAGTCTTAAAGTCTTCTAGTACAAAAATTAGATCAAGTCTCCTTGATCGAATTCCTTAGATCAAGTCTCTGAAATCTAGTTTCCTAGATCATGAGTCCAGTAAAAATATTAAATCAAGTCTCCTAGATAAAGTACTAGATCAAGTCTCCTAGATCAAGAATTAGATCAAATCTGCCAGTAAAAATATTAAATCAAGTCTCCTAGATAAAGTACTAGATCAAATCTCCTAGATCAAGAATTAGATCAAGTCTCCTAGTCCAAATATTAGATACTGTCTCTAGTTTAAATATCAGGTTATCTCCTAGCAAAGTATTAGGCCAAATCTCCTAGTACAAGTATAAGGCCAGTCTTAAAGTCTCCCAGTACAAATATTGCGAGTAGATCAAGCCTCCTAATACAAATAATAGACAAGTTTTCAGGCATAAACATTAGATCAATTACTAGTTTAAAATCTTTATTTCAAGTATTAGACAATATTTAAATGCTCTGGTAACAATTGATAGACCAATTACTAGTCTTGAATCTCTACCTCAAATATTAGACTACATTTAAAATCTCAGGTAACAAATGATAGAACAAGGACTAAATTCTGAGTCAAACCTTAGTTGAGCAGTTAAAGAAAAGTCCCTCAATGCATAATTAGTCTTCAACCCCTTAGCGTACATATCAAGTCAATCCCTAAGTCTAAACTCTCTTAGCAATAGTCTCATACTGAGCCCTGAGTTAGCTTGAACAAGTCTGAGGTCTCGTAGAACTGGTCTCATACTGAGCCTCAAGTCTTCTAGTAAAAGCCGCAGGTCTCATAGAACTGGTCTCATACTGAGCCTCAAATCTTCTAGTAAGAGCTGCAGGTCTCGTAGAACTGGTCTCATGCTGAGCCTCAAGTCTTCTAGTAAAAGCCGCAGGTCTCATAGAACTGGTCTCATACTGAGCCTCAAATCTTCTAGTAAGAGCTGCAGGTCTCGTAGAACTGGTCTCATGCTGAGCCTCAAATCTTCTAGTACAAGCCGCAGGTCTCGTAGAACTGGTCTCATACTGAGCCTCAAGTCTTCTAGTAAAAGCCGCAGGTCTCTTAGACCTGGTCTCATACTGAACCTCAAGTCTCTTAGTACAAGCCTCAGGTCTCTTAGAACTAGTCTCTTACCGAGCCTCATGTCTTCTAGAACGCACCTCAGGTATCTTAGAACTAGTCTTCCTGGGAAGGTTAACCCGGTCAACAAATGCCCGCAGAAGTCGGATGTGTCGGCCTGACGGCGCAAGAACGCAGCTCTCCTGTAAACAGGCACAACGCAGTCACATCCGGCACAAAAATCCGGATGAACGCAGAAGAAGAAGAAGAAGAAGAAGAAGAAGAACTAGTCTCATACTGAGCCTCATGTCTTCTAGAACTCATTTCATTGGCACAATGCCGTCTTGACAGACAATAGTTTGTCAGGGATGAAGTTATTGCCTCTCCATAGCACAAAGCCTGGGCTAAAATATAGAGATCATGTATTGCCCATGCAGCATGATCCCTCTCTCGGCCAGCCTAGTTCACTCCAGAGGAAAGGTAACACCTCTACATCTGGAACAAGACAAGCTGCAGAAGCTGCCGGATCAGCAAAGCAATGCTCTAACTGTCCGCCTGTTGGAGCTTCGATCCTAGACCAGTCGCCAACCAAGGCTTAGGGCCTGGTCTGCCCTGCCATGACACTTTGTCTTTAGGTTGCATTTCCTCGCACCAGGGTAAGGCTTGAACCCTCCCAATTGCGCTCTTCTGCCCGAAGCCGTTGGCACAATGTGGGGTGTCCGGTTTGGTAAGCGCCGCCCAATGTTCGGCGCTAACAGAAAGCAGGTAGTACCATCTACTATTATACGGTAGCTCAGTCATATCTGACTACGACCTGACACAAACTCTTGACACAATCTTCTTGTGTCTTCTAGAACACACCTCAGGTATCTTAGAACTAGTCTCTTACTGAGCCTCAAGTCTCTTAGTACAAGCCTCAGGCCTCTAAACCCCAGTCATACATTGAGCCTCAAGTCTTCTAGTATACTCCTCAGGTCTTTAAATACTGTTCACACACTAAGCCTCAAATCTCACTGTGACCATTTTGGGTATCTTAGCACTAGTCTCATATGAAGCTTGAAATCTCGTAGTACAAGCCTCAAGTCTTTTAGTAAAAGCATCAAATCTATTAGTACAAATCTTAAGCAAGATTATCAAAGCACAAGTCTCTTGATGCAAGCCAACATCTTGGTACAAACTGCAGACCAACTCCACAAATATCAATATATGTCTCAAGTTACTTGGTACAAGTTTCAAGTCACCACTTGGTACAAGTCTCAAGTCTCTTGGTACAAGTCTCAAGTCTCTTGGTACAGGTCTCAAATCACTTGGTAAAGGTCTCAAATCACTTGGTAAAAGTCTCATATCCTTGCAAGTCTAAAATCACATGTTACAAGCTCCAGGTCCATATTTGGTAAAAGTCAATTGATATAAGTCTAAAGTCACATAGTACAAGCCTCAAGTCACTACTTTGGTACAATTCTCAAGTCACTTAATACAAATCTGATGTGAAGTCTCAAAGTATACCGCAAGTCTTTCAGCACTAAATTATGCTGCTTGAACACATTAACTCTTGATGGAAAAACACATGCTGTGTCAATTTCATTTTGTCATTATAACAACTGCCATGATCTGTTATTGTGCAACCAAGATAACAAAAATTTTCAACTTGTTTGAGATTTTCCCCATTTACTCCTTTTAACTCTGGTTTTTCGATCTTTCTTGCCAATTATCAATTTTACCCATTTTTGTTTTCATTACATTGATATTCAATCCATATTTATGATGTATGTTGTTAAAAAAAATTCTTGGGGAGATTTTTCAATTTCTCCTAGCATGACTGCATCAGCATATCAATTGATCTTCCACTGAATTTTAATCCTGGCTGTTCCTTGACTGTTTAAAGATCTTCACTATTACTGGGTTAAATAAAATAGGTGGCATATATAACACTTAGAGTAGACACATCGTCCCCACTCCTTCGGAAATAAACTTAATGTAGCTTCTTCGAGAAATACAACACTAACTGTGGAGTTTCCGATACATATGTCACTCAGCGCTGACCCACCTACAAGTATAACACATGCTGTAGTCTAGTCTAGAAATGTAACACTTACTACAGTGCACACTCTTCCTAGAAATATAACACATGATGTAGTCTAGCCTAGAAATATACCACACAATGTATTTTAGACTAGAAATATAACACACAATGTATTATAGCCAAAAAATGTAACACTAGTGCCCATTCTCCATAAAAAATATAACACACGCTGTAGTCTTGCTTAGAAATATAACTCTGAAGTAGTCTAGTCTATAAATGTAACACATGTGATAGTCTAGCCTAGAAATTTAACACATGCTGTAGTGTCCACTCCACCTAGAAATATAACACTTGCAGTAGCCTAATCTAGAAATATAACACTTGCACACTTCACTTGCACACATATAACACTTGTTACATTTCTAGTCTAGAAATGTAACACATGTGAAAGTCTAGCCTAAAAATGTAACACATGCTGGTGTCTACCCTAGAAATATAACATTTGCAGTAGTCTAGTCTAGAAATATAACACTTGCAGTAGTCTAGTCTAGAAATGTAACACTTGCAGTGGTCTAGTCTAGAAATGTAAGCCATGTGAAAGTCTAGCCTAGAATTTTAACACATGCTGCAGTGTCCACTCCACCTAGAAATATAACACTTACAGTAGTCTAGTCTAGAACTGTAACACTTACTGCAGTGCCTCCTCCATCTAGATGTATAACATTTGCAGGTAGTCGAGTCTAGAAATATGACTTACTGTAGCCCTCTTGAAATATGGCACACTAAAATTGTCTACTCTAAACAAATCAACAGATAATAACCCCCCTCTCTAAATAAAGGGAGCTCTGTGAACGCTGACTGTAACGACTTAATATCATAAGAAAACATCCTTACAGCACCTGACACAAACATGGCTCGTATAAAACTATACGTACATGAATATTCAAAATATAAATTAATTTCAAAATGAAATGTTGAAACTGATCAAAATAAAAATATGTTCAAATCTCGAACAGTGCAATGACAAAAAGCACATTATTTAATGTGAACTTCATAACCAGATTGCTTGTAGAAAGTGAAACATCCACCATTTGTGTTTCTGCAATGACTGCTATTGTGCCGTTTTTTTCTCACAAAGAATACAATATTGATGGTTAAACATGTTTTAAAGAAAATAAAAATATATTGCATGTTAGACACAAAATTATATGTGAAAAATAACTTTTATAAACTTTTCGGACGTCCGAAAAAAAGCATCGACAAAAGAAATGAAAATTATTCATGTTAATAAAAGAATGTCATGGCAGTTGCAGGATGATGATACATATAATTGCATCAGTAACATAAACAAGCACACATAACACATACAAACACATTCTTTCTTTTAGTTGCTTAACATTTACAGGATGTCACAGCCAACCCCAGGATTTATTTTTTATTGTTTGTGATTCCTTGGCAAGTTTACATTCAGTAGTTTACCATTGCTTTCTGAACGACCAGCACTCATACCAATGTATGAAAACCAGTACAAGGCGGTCTTCTTCCAAATTGCCTACAGCTGTGTTTTGAAAGTGGTATGCGGGATTGCAAATTCCATTCGTAACCCTGTCACCAGATACACACAAATAAAAATGCAAGCATTCAAAGCATAAACACCTGCATGTAAGGTACACACATATATTGATGTAGGATAAGCAATCACCTGTATGGAAGAAAAGCATACAGGGGCAGCCTTGCCTGCAAGCTTATGGTGTCCACCTTAGGCTTCAGACGGTGCCAGGTTGAATCATTGCATAGGGCTGGAATTATTCCAAGAACCATTGGTATCTAATATCACACGTCCCCTGATCTTACAAGTAGCGAGATCAGTTGCCTAGCCTTCTCAGATAAGGACAAGAGAGGTCCCATGTGCAAATTGTGCTGGTGAAAAATCCCATGGCAGATGGAAATTGCAAACTGTAGGCCATAAGGCTGTTGCCCTGGCAAGAAATGTTAAGAAAAGAAAACATACCCACAGGTAGATAGAGCCCTAGAACTTTGATTCAACTTGTCTAGAGGCAGACAACTTGACAGAAATGTATGCTGTCGCAGCCGGACACACTGCCCTCTAGGCATCGCGCACTCCCCTCATAAGAAGAATAAAGAAGAAGCATACAAACACACACAGCCTCATGTGACGTAAGTAAACACACACAACCTCATGTGACGTAAGTATACAAACACACACAACCTCATGTGACGTAAGTATACAAACACACACAACCTCATGTGACGTAAGTATACAAACACACACAGCCTCATGTGACGTAAGTATACAAACACACACAACCTCATGTAATGTAGGCATACAAACACACACAGCCTCATGTGACGTAAGTATACAAACACACACACAACCTCATGTAATGTAGGCATACATACAAACACACACAACCTCATGTAATGTAGGCATACAAACACACACAACCTCATGCAATGTAAGCATACAAACACACACAACCTCATGTAATGTAGGCATACACACAAACACACGCTACCTCATGTAATGTAGGCATACAAACAAACACACACAACCTCGAGTAATGTATGCATACAAACACACACAACCTCATGTAATGTAGGCATACAAACACATACAACCTCATGTAATGTAGGCATACAAACACACAAATGGTTGTAAGACAAAGATACAAGCACATACATTCTATATAAAGTAAGCACACGCACATGAATGTAAAGTTAAGCATACAAACACACATGCGGATGTAAAATAAACATACAAAAATGTTCATCTGCATGTACCATAAACATGCAAACACATACATATGGATGTATGATAAACACAAGAAATACCCAATCATGTAGGCTAAGCACACAAACACACATAAATGTATGTAAGATAAACATATAAGCATGTATACTCTTAAGTAAAATATGCATACAAGCACATATACACGTTAGATTATCACATTCTGCCATCGGTGGACATTGTTTCTAGACTTGGGTACCTATATATCGTGATGTCTGCTGCACACAACGCAGTCTACAACAATAACACACACCAAAATGTATGCTAACTGCTAAGTGTGGGTCGTTTTGCCATCCTACACGATCACCAGAGTTGTGGATGAGCTCTGTGTTCTTGTCTTAACTATGCCATGTGGCATAGCCATCCAGATATTTACTTCTCTGTCTTCCCCTTGTTCTTTTCCTCTCAATCTTGTCAATTGTCACCAAGTTCTTTATACTTTATATCTTCTTATAATGTGACCAAACAATGATGACTTTCGACAGACTCTCTTACAGTTTACTATTTTCATTTGCTTCTTGTAGGACTTACTCAATGGTTTTTCTGTTTGTCCATGGTATTCTTTTGTATTTTCCTTAGAAATCACATTTCCACTGCCATTAGATATTTTTTCAGCTTGCCTGTTCATTGTCCACGTCTCACATCCACACTAAAGTACAGGTTCTATGCAGCACATCAAGACTTTTTCTTATTCAATTGACATCTTTTTACTGGTCAGTATGTTTCCCATCTTGCAAAAGGCTACAATCGCCATAGTTAACTCTACAACTATATGTTTATAAGAGAAACAATTTTCTACCAATAAGCACACACAGAAACTACGCTTCTCTACAACTATATGTTTATAAGAGAAACCATCTTCTATCAATAAGCACACACAGAAACTACGCTGTCTCTACAACTATATGTTTATAAGAGAAACATTCTATCAATAAGCACACACAGAAACGACGCTGTCTCTACAACTATATGTTTATAAGAGAGAAAAAAATTATCTAACAATAAACATACACATGCAAACAATATGCTACTGTGTCTCTATGACTACATGTTTATAATAGAAACAATCATCTACCAATAAACACGCACACACACACAAACTACACTGTCTCTACAACTATATATTTATAAGAGAAAAACATTATCTAACAAAAAACATACACATGCAACCTATATTCTTCTGTGACTCAACAATTATATGTTTATCAAAGAAACAATCCTCTACCAATAAACACACACATAAACTATGCTGTTTCTACACTGTATGTTTATGAGAGAAAAAAGTATATTAATAAACACACCCACACAGATACACAAACTGTATGCTAACTCTACAACTGTATGTTTATAAGAAAAACAAATATCTACCAATGAACACACAAACACACATGCTGTATACAACCTGATAAACTAACATAACAAAACATACCACTGAATCAACTGACAATTGCATGAGGCACTGAAACATCACCACAAACAAGGAGTTTTCTCCATGTGCAATGGACCCAATGTAAATATACTGAACATCTTTCTATTGACAAGTGAACATTCAAAACAGTTAACAAATAACCAGAGAAAACATTTTCAAAATGCACAAAACAATATCTCATCAAATTTACACAGTGACAGTCACACAAAATGGATCTAGCAAAATGAATAAATAATTTCAAGAAAATAACTTTCTAAAAGAGTTAACTTTGCAATTTCAACATCATCACAAATGTTAAGCTCTGAACTATCTCATTTTTTTAATTTTCTGATTTGCTCTTGGACAGAAAATGAAATACTTTTACGAAGTGAAATATGGTATTTGCTGATAAAGTTGTTATTCAAGGCAAAATTTGCTATAAATCATTTTGTTCATTGCTATTTGCATATTTGTACAGTTTACGTCATACTTATTGTGTGTATAAAATACTGTGTTGTTAAAAAAACTGTAGGACCCTATGACACCACTTATGCTGCTAGGCCCATATTTCCATAGACCAATCGGCACTCCAAGGGCGAAGAGGTCAAATATCATGTCTGCCACCTTTACTTTCAAAGACATTTCTTGGTACCCTTTTTAGGCTGGGTCTATACAGGACACTTAAAAATCTGCCTCAGTGCAAATTCAAACCCATGACCACCGATCCTGCAGGCAAGAGTGCTAACCATTGTGTTACTGTCACTCATGCATGGCATATACTAGGAGACAAGTAAATGGTCACCCAAATACATAACAAGAGAGGCAGCTTTCAAACACTCAAGCAGACAAAACAGAGTTCTCATTTCTCAAAACGAAAGTAAAATTATATAGAGCATGTGCATCATGAAACAGCATATCACATAAAGCTTTCTCACCACACTGCAAAATGACAAGCAATTTATGAATTTTACAAATATTATCAACTCCTTATTGAATGTTCACAAGCAGGGTATTTCAAGGTTCATCAGAAACAGAGAACCAACATGGGAAAGAAAGAGTTCAGGCACAAAGTTGTGGATGTTCACAATGGTTTGACAATAAACAGAGAATTATCTTCAGCACACGGTGCACTCCTCTAAGACACTCAAGCTAGGGTGTCACTGCAGCATCTGTGCTGGCGGCGTCGCTGCCAGGGAAATCCATGTTACCACTGAAGAAGTTGTAGACCAGCTGGGGAACTCTTTCATTGAAGCCACACACCTCCAGCATATTCAGATCTAACTTGTTTCCGATGACTGTGTGGTCACTCAGGCCAATGAATGCTAATCTGTGATGAGCCAAACAAGACACACAATGTAGAAAAATCAAGAACATATTAAAAGTGAAATATTTTGGGCATCTGAAGAGGCATGAATGTCTGGAAAAGATCATTATGGAGAGAGAGAGAGGGAAGGAGGCATGGGGGGGGGGGGGAAAAATAAGAGAGGAAGAGATAGGGGACAGGGAGGGTGAGAGAGACAGGGGGAGGGAGGGTGAGTGGGGGTGTGTGTGTGCATATGCATGTGAGTGTGCATGTGTGTGTGCATGTGTACCAGGGAAACGTAGAAGAGGAAGAGATGATTACAAGATGTGAATGAGAATTTACGCAGGATGCGTGGCTTATGACAGAGACAAATTTGGAAAGACTATTATGGGGTAAAGTTCTGCACCTGACAGGCAAAAGAATGACTGAATGTTTAAGAAAAATGCATAAACTAATATTAAACCAAATAAGATAGGTGAAGTTTTATATCATCATCATCATGTGCCATGCCAGCAAACATCTAGATCTCACAGGATCACTAGAGTTTCAAATCACACAAGTGTTCTTTTTGGCATTTTGAAGATGTATAATGATGGTAGTCTCAAACTTAGAAATATTTGATTTGCACCCAACAATAGGTACACTAGGTTTGACAATTCAAAACAATGTATTCCTGTATTCCCTTAGTGAATTTAAACACAGACGCCAAAAACAAAATATTGCACCATTTCTTGCCTGGGATGTTTCACTGCATCTCGTCAGGTGCATACTGCAGAGTTATATTAAATTAAATGGACTGTCACTGTCATTTACTGCCAATATGGTACCTTGCGGTGTATGGCAGGGAAGTCTGAGCCTGAGAAATTAAGGCCGTCTGGTTGGTGCAGTCGCCGCGAACTGTGCAGGTTAGGATTTTCTTTTTGCCCCTGACAGAAAAAAAATTCTGCACCTTACCAAGTATTCGAACCCGGGTCTCCCTAAGGAGAACCCGGCGTTCTAGCCACTCGGCCAGCTGCTCCTCAATAGAATGGAATAAAATGGACAAATAAATAATACTTTGGCTGAAAATAATACTTTGGCGAGTGCATTACAAGCATAATATATTGAACTATAATGATACTTTTAGCACACTCACATGGCAACTGGGAACTATCATGATACATTTAACACACTCACTTGGCAACTGGCAACTATCATGTTACATACAGCACACACATTTGACAACCACTGAGAACTATGAAGCTATCATGATACATACAGCACACACCTGACAACTGGGATCTATTAGTAATTGTGGTGAAAGCCTGGCTGCACCCCCCCCCCCCCCTCTTGCTTAGTACTCAGTGTATGATAAAGATTCTTAAGAAATGTTTATATTAATGTTACAATCACATTATATTTACGGTCAATAGGGTAATTTAGTTCGGCTTACTTATCCTGGCCAACTACAAACCAACAGACAACTGGGCCCGGAAGCGACCACTTGGGAATCCTAGTTCCATATCCGGTCTCACTTTTCTGCTAGAAATCGCAGACAATGGTCGGGGCAAATTTAGTAGTTCGAAAGGTAGACATTTTAAAAGTATTACTAACATCAGTAAGTCTACCGAACCGCAGTTATATTGAAGAAGCGCCCCGACCTGTAGTGAGAATCTGACTCTGGAACTAGGTAAGGCCAAATGATTATTATTCCCATATATTTTTATGTTCATTACATGGTTGCAATTAATGTGAGTTTACGACATGATGGTTTCGGCCAAATCCACAAACGGCATGGTTGCCCATAGAATATATATATATATATATAAATAGAATATTCAATTTACACCTGAGTTCAGTCAAACAAACTCGTTCTTAATAGAACGAAACACATTCTACAATATTTGTATAAATTCGGCGTCGGAGAATATGATCGTTAGCAGACAAAAGGACACTGCAACGTGGTACAAAACCACGCGTTTTAAAGTATACTCTGGTTGAGATACTTTGTTAATATATTACAATAATATTATTATTATTGTGCTGCTAATACTAGAAGATATAGTTACTGAATGGAATGGTTTAAATCAAATAGTATGTATTTCATCAAAATGGCCTCGCTATATATAAAACCAGCCCCATGCCATGGCATGACCTAGTTATCATGTCCACGCCACTTGGGCGCCCATACTGTTCTTTTCTAGATTAGCCCAGTTCTAAGTATAGATAGGATCTCTTCACTAGTTAATACATTCTCAAAAGGAAGACTCTTCTTTATATATATATGGATACGTGGGTGACTATCACCAACCAAGGCAGTATTCATTGGAGACTATTCTCAGGCCTCTAGGAATGAATATCAGTGGAGAGCATATTCAGTCACCTTTGTATCTGGAACAATTTCCTTACTTTACAATACACCATTGTATCTCTTGCACACTTAGGAGCATCAGTTGTGATTGTTAGGTTTGTGATCCATGTCCTTTCCTATCACATCAACAGTATAGTCACATTTAAAGATTTGTTCGATAGCAAGATCCAGAATGAAGATGTGGAGTAGTCACTGCTATTTACAGAATCATTACTTGCCTTGAATATTTATATTCGCTGAAGGAAAGTGGATCATTTCACTCATGGATATATTAATTCAGGATCAGACAGTACTCTCTTCATGAATAAGGATAGGCACTGTCATGTACTAGTGTAACTCAATCCTTTCTATATTGTCTGTATGTAGTCAGCACAACACTTAGGAATATGTCCTAATAATTTGAGCTGCCTTTACCTTATGAGAGGACTATAGCTATAGCACAATAGGTGAACAGAGATTGAAGAGTGATTCCAGACCACCACTTACCAGATGTCCTGTTTGACTTTATTTGCAGAGTTGTGGTTCACCTTCAAGCGGCACCATCATCATCAATCAGCATCAGCAACGAGTTCACACATGATAGCTATTGTATTGCCTGAGTCACTAAGGCCATGTTGAAGTAGGTAGCCATACCATAGACAATTTATTAATCACGGCTACACAGACTTCCAGTTAAAGCTTACTAAAAGCTACACCAATTGATTGTGTGACACATACATTAGAACTGAACACTGTATAGTTTGCATACACCCAAAGATTGAAAGTAGTACAGTCACCTTTGCCGTCATCATCAACTGAGAACTGATGGACTGGAGAGGAAAGCTGCAGACAACTATCGTGGGAGCTACGGATACGAGCTAAGTTGCAAACCATCAATCTGACTTCAACCCACCACCGAGTGCTTTGCTGTGCTTCTATGATTAGAGATCACATGAAACAGCTTTGTTTGCTGTAGTAGCCAGAAACTAACATTGATAGGACAATCCATTTTTTTTTTCTCCCGAGAGGAGCCATTTTTTACTTTCATTTATAATTAAACTGTGCGGTCTGATTTATAGACCATCACACAAAAACTTAACCTACTGTCTTTTTCACCTCATAATAATTAATAGCAGTGTAGTGTGTAAGGATAGAAGTTGAGTGAACTAGTTGTGTCTCTCCTGTATGTTATACTTGAGGGTACTGGGGGATTTTCTTCATCACAGGGTAGCGTGTCGCTGCTAACTAAGTCAGCTATCTATCGGTGTTTAGTGTCCAACTTTACTTGCAGTTCCCTGTGCCACTGATAGGAAGGTAGACTCATCTGGGACCAGGATTCATACTACCTAGCTCCACTACGAGCCTTTTTGTCTTCTCCTACAATGGACTGACCTCACTAAGGGTCAGCTTTTCTATCTGTGAACGCCTGATGCGTCACAATATGGGATAATAAGGCACTAGATAGTGATGTCACCAAAACCAGTAGTGGAATTTGGAAGTATCTAAGTTCATCGGCCAAGATATTTTTAAACAGCTTGAAAGGTCAAGCTCTGAACCCGAATTGTTTCGGTTTCCTAAAACTCTACCTCAACTTTCGTTGTTCTGTAGCTTTCTCAGGGTCGGGGAATGCCAGATGTAATGTATACTTTAGGTTCGAGCTGTCAGAAAACAACGCAGGCCACATAGTTTATAGGTGCATACGAGATCAGAGATAAACGAAGGCTGTCTAGAGACCAAAATAGGTACCGTAGGCTGGCAGATTTATGGCAGTGGGAACGTGCTTGAGCTGAGAAATCTACTTCAAGGAGCATGAACTCAAACAAGGACTATGAACTCAAAAACAAGGTCGTATTGGGGTGAAGGGAGTTGGATTAATAATAAGATGCAAATTAAGCAGGGTACGCGAGATACTGATTGGATGACAAGGGACAGCGACGTCACGTGATTCAAGAAAGGCGCCAACTCGAGAAGTAATATATACTTTAGGATCCAGTCAGTTTGGAGGGTGAACAGGAGAGAGTCGGTCAGTCGAGAGTGGACTCCGGGAGCGGCGGGGGCCTGAGCCCTCTTGGGGCAGCACAAGGAACATAGTAACAGGACTTCAGAAATTGTGGCTAATCCGTGCCCAAGTCTGTATAGTATCTGGAGGAGGTGGAAGTGAAGGAAGACGGACAAGCGCCCATGCTAGAACTCGTCTGAATCACTGATAGGAGTGAGAATGACTAAGGATCTGTGAACGGAACCTACCCAAGGCAGATAAGCCAAAGAAGGGAAAGACACGCAGAGTCCGAGGGTCGCCTAAGTGCAAGAAAGCCACTTGAGTTAGAGGACCGCCAGCTAAGGAGATCGCTCGTTAGTTGCAGTAGATGGCTAAACGTCAGACAGGACGACCATAGCCAGGGACACTGCGGTTGGAACCACGCAGGAGACTAAAGGTCAGATAGGACAATAAGGTCAAGTGGGATCCACGACAAGCGATTGATTGGGCAGAGACAAATGAAACCCAGAAGGGCAACCAGAAAAGCAACTGGATGGCAGAAGCGAATGTAAGTTGACATAAGACTTAGACCTAATTAGTTTAATTGTATATTATAATCAGGTACCTTAGTTTAGAGAGCTATAGCAAACTACCGTAGGTGAACTTACCGTGTAATCATGAACGACCGACAAATGTCAGGACTGAGTGCAGCGTCCTACAAAGGGCCCACACCTAACTAGCTAGCTAACTATAATAGCAGTCTAAACAAGGAAGTGTTGACAAACTACTGAGCGTTAACTCACTAAAGGGATCACGACCGGGCAAAGGATCACGACTGAATGTGATGTCCTGCATATGACCTATATTTAAATGGCCGAAATAGAGTGTTGGGAGTCATATTAATCGGTTAGATGGGCAGAGTGTGGATAAACTATATATGTGCAGGTAAATTAAGTAATTAGACTAAAAGATTAATGATAACTAGGCGGGTCAACACGGCATGTAAATACGAAAAGATGGCAGTATTGCAAGAAAACAAACACAGAGATCGGGTCTAGCAGACAAACGTGCACCTGAGAAGCGATCATGCTGGGTCAACCCAGACAATGAGACCGGATGACAATGGCTCGCCCGAGACGGAGCGGTATGGAAAAGAATGCGTGTCTTTTGTCCGACTAGACAGGGGTGAAAGGAGGTCGTGCTTCTGCTGTTGTGTAGTTGAGTTGGCCTGGCGTGGTACAGGCAACGAGTTCAAATCTTCGGGTAAATGGTTAAATACTTAATGTTGGCTGTAGGCGGCGCGTCGGGAAATAGGCGATAATAATATTAGTTAAACATATGTGTTCACAATAAGGTTCTTAATTTATGTTATGGCTAAGATATACTAATACTAGTATAGATAAAGAAGCGATAGATGTTAAGGACTTTGTAGGTAGTGAAAGACTAAAGTTTATTTTGACATAAAACTCACGGGTATTGTTTTATAATGTTTCAGGCATTGCCTGGGTAAAATGGAGTTGTCCAAGCATACCGGGCATACTTGACTAAACAGATATTCATCTGAACAAAATAATCCCTGGGTATATGGGTTGATAGATCAATCTGTGGATCAACGGGTATTTGGGCTGAGTACATGTACCACTAATAAGCCTACGGAGAGATAGTTATGAAACAAAGGCCGGTGTAATTCCTAGCTTTAGTCCTTTTCTTCATGCGGTTAGGAGGTGATAGTAGGTAATATTTCCCTAACATCCGGTTGCACAGTAGCATATTATATTATCTACCTCCCCTTGTGACGTCATGCAGTATTGTGTTGTTTTTGGAGTCGATTATACATAGATATGTCTGCAATGCATGTACTGATTACTCTTTGCGATTATGTTGTAGATTGTCACTCTGTTATTGTTCAGAAGGAAATAAATATATGATTGAGTTGTCTTTTATTTCGACTTGTCAGTCTGAAGTAATATAAGTAGAGTAGCTTAGAGACCTTGTGAGGCTGTACATCTCTTCTACAACCTGATAACATACACCACGAGACATTGATGGTGCAATAGTAATTAACTATTGTTCTCACGCGGAGACACGAACCTAAATCTTTCCTATCCCTTACTCTCATCCTTTTTCTCCTTCTCTCTCTCTCTCCCTCTTTCCTTATTATCAAAGATAGTGCGTAGTAGGCAGAGTTCGACTGAGGAACGAACTTTTAGGCTTCACACTTATCTTATATCATTTCCCTCAATTCCCTCTTCTTTCTCTCCTCTCTCTCCTCCCTTCCTCTCTCCTTTACCCTCTTCTTTTCTAGCTGTCACATATCTACATCCTTACCCGTAGGTTTTCCTTATACGGCTGCAGATCATGCGACAGTAATATGACATACTCATTCTGTAAGTGGGAACTATCATAAAACACAACACATTCACTTGGCAACTGGGAACTGTCACAATACATACACTACACTCACTTTAACACTGACAGATATGTTAAATATGGTACACTTACTTAGCAAATGAAAACTATCATAATACAGCATACTCACTTGGCAGTCGGCAAATTCAGACCTGTTCGGTACGCATTTAATGCATTATAAAAGTCCTCAGGTGAAGTGACAGTCTTTTTATCACTCATGATGAGGATGTTATTAAATGGTTTCTGGTGCTGTAGTGCCCACTTCAGAGGCTCGGACAAATCAAAGTTTCCATTCACTGGCTGATAAAGTAAATATATAAGTTCTGAGGTTAGCCTGTGTTATCTGATATATATATAAGTTCTGGGGTCAGCTATCTGACTTATATAAGTTATGGGGTTAGTTATCTGACATATATGTTCTTGGGTTAGTTAATTGAATCGGTACAGCTATCTCGGAACAGTCATAACATCTGATGGGAGATACCTTGAAGAGATTAGAACAAGAATTGCCATTGCAAAGGTAGCCTTTTGCAAGATGAAAAACATACTGACCAATAAAACGATGTCAACTTAAACGAGAAAAAGAGTATAGAAGTGCTACATAGAACATGTACTTTTATATGGATGTGAAGCGTGGATAATGAGCAGACAAGCTGAAAAACATCTGATGGCCGTGGAAATGTGGTTTCTGAGGAAAATGCAAAGAATACCATGTATAGACAGAAAAACCAATGAACAAGTCCTACAAGAAACAAAAGAAGATCGTAAATTGATTAGAGACATTAGACATAGACAGTCAAAATTTTTTGGGCATGTTATGAGAAGAAATGAATTGGAGAACTTGGTGACAACTGGCAAGATCGAAGGGAAGAGACCAAGGGGAAGACCAATAAGTAACTACCTGGATGGCTTGGCCATGTGGCATGGTCGAGACAGAAAAAACACGGAGCTGATCCACGACTCTGGTGATCGAGTGAGATGGCAAAACATGACCACCTACATTTATCGGCATAGCACATGATGGATGGATGGATGGATGAGTTCTGGGGTTAGCCTGTGTTAATTGACATATATCTTCTTCTTCTTCTTTCGTTCGCCTGAAATATGCTTATAACTGCAATGTTGTCTCTTGTATGAATCCAACAGTCTTTTTTAGTTCATTCAGCGGTCCATAGAGTTTATCTTCCACTGTTGTCTCTCTAGACCAGAAGGTTCGCCTGGATATGTTGTAGTTTGGGCAATCCTGGAGAATGTGCTCTGCTGTCTGCGACGCCAAACCACATGTGCACATGGCCGAGTCACCAATCTTGAATTTTGTATACATGTGGTTGCGTAATCTATTGTGTCCTGTTCTGAGGTGCAGAAGAATTACCTGTTCTGGTCTGTAAGGTTTGGTGGCCTTCTGACTGATTTGATCATTCTTTTCTTTTGGTGGTATGTAATAGGCACATCAGGTTGTTCTTCTTTTGCTCCTTCCTTAGCCAATCGATCAGCTGTCGTTTCCGGGGACTCCACAGTGGGATGGTATCCACTGTATGGTGATCTACGCTGACTGCTAAGTTCAGAAAGTAGTGTCCTCAGAACTGGCAATTTCCCAGACAGGAGCGCCTCTATTACGGATTTTGCATCTGTCAATATCACCACAGGTTGTATACCATGGCTGGTATTTTGTAATTTCTCTGTGGCTATCTTGATTGCCTCAATTTCAGCATCATAGTTATGGCAGTACTTTCCTGTTGGAATTCTGGCCGTGTCTCTAGTATTATTTGGGTATTCTATGTACACTCCAGCTCCTCCATTTCGAACAGCATTTTGTGCTGACCCATCTGTGTAAACTCGGATCCATAGGTCCTGTGGGTATTCATCGTCAAGGAAGCTGAGAGTGGCTGTTCTGCGCTGTACACTGTTCTGTTCTTCCTTGTCAAATATTCCTCTCACTTTTGACTGGATTTGTAGCGATATTCTATGTTCATCTTTCCACGGGGTTCGCTCTGGAATGGTTGTCAGGGGGATACCAACTGTGGGAAGATCGATGGTTTCTCTGCAGAGTTGTTTGGCCTGGTGGATGAAACTACTTCTTTTCAACCGCCCCATAGCTAAGTTTTCAATTCGGTTCTTCATAGGGTGGCCTGGCAAGCTGAGAAACTTTTCTGCTTGTATGAGTGTTTTTGTATCTCTGCGTTCTCTTAAAGCTTGTGTCCTCCCCATTTTCTCCATTGCTACTATAGGGGTTGATCTCATCCCTCCTGTGATGACTCTAAGAGCTTGATTTTGCACCTTGTCCAGCTCCTGCAATGTAGTTTTTGATGCTGAACACCACGCAGTTGACCCGTATTCCAAGTGTGGTCGTATGCTCTGTTGATAAACTTTGCTAAGTATTTTCCCACTGGCTCCCCAAGTGGTTCCAGTTAGCTTTCTCAGGATGGCTATTTTCCTTCTGGCTTTTGCTACTGCTTTTTTGATGTTTTCTCTCCATGTCAGCCTGTCGTCGAATGTTACACCAAGGTATGTTGGTTCCTTGTCTTCTCTTAGGGGTGTTCCATTTATCTGAATACCCCCTGCCTTTTGTTTCGGAGAAAGGGTAAATAGAGTGGTGCTGCACTTGTCAGTGTTTATGCTGATACACCATCTATCCGCCCATGCAACAAATGTATCTACAGCTCTCTGTAGCACTATGGTGGCCACTGATGCATGTTCATTTGCGCTCCACAAACCAGGTCATCAGCGTACATTGCCGCTTTAATTCCGTCGGGTAGATTAGCAACAAGATCATTGATGAAGATTAGAAAAAGTGTTGGGGACAGGACTCCGCCCTGGGGAACACCGTGATGCAGTAGTACTTTCTTGCTCTTGAGACCATCTATCTGTACTCGGGCTCTTTTGTTGTGCAAGTATGCTTTTACCCATTTGTACATTCTTCCATTGACTTTACAGTTTCTCAGTTTCTTCATCAGACTTTCTTTCCAGACTTTGTCAAAGGCTTTCTTCAGATCTATCCAGCTTCTTCTCTTGGAATGCATCCTCAACTTCTTGAGAGAGGTAGGTTGTCTGATCTTCCGTAGAGTAGCACTGCCTAAAGGCAGCCTGTTGTGGCACAAGGATGTTTTCACTTTCAATGTACCACTGTAGTCTGTGATTGATGACGCGTTCCATTGTTTTGCAGAGACAACTGGTGAGGCTAATGGGTCTGTAGCTGGAGGCAATGGAACTGTCTTTCCCAGATTTTAGGAGGGGTATCATGATTGCTTCTCTCCAGACTTGTGGAACACTGCCTAAGGTCCATGTATTATTAAAGATCTGTAGCAGCTTTGCTTTGGCCTCCGTTCCTAGGTTCCTGATCATTTCATTGGATACCATCAGCTCCTGGTGATTTTCTCATTTTCAGTTTTGATATGGCTAGCTCCAGTTCACTGAATGTGATAGGTGTCTCCATAACCTCATGTACAATTTCCTTCTGTCCTGTATTTTGCCATTTCTCTCGAATCTCTTGTTGTTTCTCTGGACTAATTTCAATATTGTTATCTTGTGCGAATGAGTCCGCAAAATGGTCAACTGTTTGCTTTCCTGTTAAGATTTTTCCGTCTTTATGTAGCGCAATTTTTGAGTTTCTCCCTGTGCCCTCATCGTTAAGCTGTTTTATTAGCCTCCATAACTTCCTTGTGTCTCTTTCAAAGTTCAGTGACTCTGTTTTCTCCTGCCAGCTTTTCCATCTAGCCTGCAGTTGGGTCCTTTGAAATTTGGCTTTTGCGTGCTGATATTTATTGTGGTGCTCTTGGCTGGGATTGGCCTCTGCTTGTTTTCTACATACATCCACATCATTATGCAACTGTTCCAGTTCACTATTCCAGTAGGGTTTATAATGTTTACGGGCTCCTCTTGGTATTGTTTCTCGTGCTGCCTGTAGTATGCATTTCCCAAACTCTTCAACTACTTTATTTATGTCCTCAGTGTTCAGGTTTCTAACCAGTATGCTGGTGCGATGCTTGTACATTGCCCAGTCTGCTTTCTTGTAGTTCCACCTCGAGAGGGTGCTGCTTTCACTTACAAGCTCATTTTCTACAGTTAGAAAGACTGGCCGATGGTCACTGCCACCAAGTTGTTTCCCAACAATTCGTGTAATGTTCCACTCCAGGTCTGGTGAATGAAACGCCAGGTCAGGTGTAGTTGTAGAGTGCCATGATCTCGAGTAGAAGGTATGTGGGTCAGACGGCTTGTTAATCAGGATGAATCTATTCTCATCCTGCCAATCTTCCAATCTCTCTCCTCTCTGGTCCATGTGGTCGTAGCCCCAGCTCTGCGAATGGCTGTTGAAGTCGCCACACAATCATTTTTCCTTTTAATGGTAGTGTGTCCAGTGCCTGTGGGCGGTCATTTGGACAGTAGTAATTGATCAGGTGAAAGTCTGTATTGTCTGTCTTAAGTTTAAGTGCCTGATACTCAGCCCCTTCCATGTGAACTTCAATTTGGGAAGCAGGACATATTGACATATATAAGTTATGGAGTTAGTTACTTGACTTATATAAGTTATGGAGTTAGTTACTTAACTTATATAAGTTATGGAGTTAGTTACTTGACATATATAAGTTATGGAGTTAGTTACTTGACATATATAAGTTATGGAGTTAGTTACTTGACTTATATAAGTTATGGAGTTAGTTACTTGACATATATAAGTTATGGAGTTAGTTACATGACTTATATAAGTTATGGAGTTAGTTACTTGACATATATAAGTTATGGAGTTAGTTACTTGACTTATATAAGTTATGGAGTTAGTTACTTGACATATATAAGTTATGGAGTTAGTTACTTGACATATATAAGTTATGGAGTTAGTTACTTGACATATAAGTTATGGAGTTAGTTACTTGACTTATATAAGTTATGGAGTTAGTTACTTGACTTATATAAGTTATGGAGTTAGTTACTTGACTTATATAAGTTATGGAGTTAGTTACTTGACTTATATAAGTTATGGAGTTAGTTACTTAACTTATATAAGTTATGGAGTTAGTTACTTGACTTATATAAGTTATGGAGTTAGTTACTTGACTTATATAAGTTATGGAGTTAGTTACTTGACATATATAAGTTATGGAGTTAGTTACTTGACTTATATAAGTTATGGAGTTAGTTACTTGACATATATAAGTTATGGAGTTAGTTACTTGACTTATATAAGTTATGGAGTTAGTTACTTGACATATATAAGTTATGGAGTTAGTTACTTGACATATATAAGTTATGGAGTTAGTTACTTGACATATAAGTTATGGAGTTAATTACTTGACTTATATAAGTTATGGAGTTAGTTACTTGACTTATATAAGTTATGGAGTTAGTTACTTGACTTATATAAGTTATGGAGTTAGTTACTTGACTTATATAAGTTATGGAGTTAGTTACTTAACTTATATAAGTTATGGAGTTAGTTACTTGACTTATATAAGTTATGGAGTTAGTTACTTGACTTATATAAGTTATGGAGTTAGTTACTTGACATATATAAGTTATGGAGTTAGTTACTTGACTTATATAAGTTATGGAGTTAGTTACTTGACATATGTAAGTTCTGGGGTTAGTTACTTGACATATATAAGTTATGGAGTTAGTTACTTTACTTATATAAGTTATGGAGTTAGTTACTTGACTTATATAAGTTATGGAGTTAGTTACTTGACTTACGTAAGTTCTGGGGTTAGTTAACTGACTGATATAAGTTCTGAGGTTAGCCTGTGTTATCTGACTTGTGAAACCAGGCAAGACTTAACATTAACTTAAACAGACATGATGGAATAGTGCAGGGTATCTCAAAGCAAAGGCCAAGATACCCTGTTTAAGTCAAGTAAAAGTGGCTGGGAGTTACCGACAGATTCTGCAATGTTATTTTTTATACAATTATTATACAAAGTCTTAGTACCTACTAATCTTATAACAGGGTAAGAGGAGTTGACAATGCTGTGGCAATGGGGTTATGAATGCAATTCATAATCTGGCATACCACATTCCAAACACAGCTGCGGGCAATTAGGAAGCAGGCTACTGAATGTAAACTTGCCAAGAAATCAAAAACAGCCAAAAATATTCTGAGGGTGGCTGCATGTCCTGTAAAGAATATGCAACTAACAACAACAACAAAAGAAAGAAGAGGGGTTGATCAAAAATGAGCAAACAATAAAGTAAATAATGTAAAGGACCTTTTTTTACATGCCTTGAAGTGTTTTGGGCATATGGTGCTTGTCCCATATATTTATAGACCACTTGGCACTCATGGTTTATGTGATCAAAATCACATCGGCCACTTTTACTTCCCAAGTCATTTCTTGGTGCCAAATTTAGGCTGGGTCAACCTAGGAGCCCAGGTCAATGTAAAAAATCTGCCTTGGTGTGGATTCGAACCTGCGACCACTGGATCGACAAGCAAGTGTGGTAACCACTGTGCTACCATGCCACCCATCAAATGGGTAGAGCTGGTGAAACAAACAGAGACCCTGGCATAAAGGTGTACTCAGGAATGTTACTGGAGAGATCAGTCACGAGCAGCTGTCTTCTACTTTTGCTGTTAAACGTCATGTGGAGGGGTTGCTGAAGTTCCTGCGCCAGTGACAAGTCCATTTCCTCCAACTTCCTCAGTGATTTATCAGCATATTTGTTATCATCATCATTATCATCCTATGCTTTATGGCTGGAGTGGGCGATCATGCCTCTCAACAAATTGCAACCTCCGATGGTGTGGATCAATTCGTGTGTTGACTCTCTTCCGTGCCATGACGCAAGACTGTCAAGAATTTTCTCTAGCCACCTTCCTCTCTTTCCACAAATCTCCGGTTGTCACAACATGTTCCAGCTTTTGTCTTCTTGTAATGTGGCTGAAAAATGATGACTGCTTCTTTCTGACTGATAAGTTGTCTTTGTGACTTTCCTTCACGAAAAATGATGACTGCTTCTTTCTGACTGATAAGTTGTCTTTGTGACTTTCCTTCCCTCAGAATGTCCATATTGCTCATTTTGCCTGTCCAATTAATTTTCAGCATTCTTCTATAAAACCACATCTCCAAGGCTTCCAGGGATTATTTTTGCCCGTTTACTATATAGGATCAAGTAAACCACCACAATCCTGAAACAAAGTGTACTTCAATGCAATGGAAACATCCTCTGTCATCTTCAGCCAAGAAATTTAAGGTTTCACTATCAATAGATCAGGTTCTCTTTAGTGTTTTGTAACTCTCAAAGAGTGCTGTTGACCCATGTTCAGAAGAAAGGTGAAGATGTGAAAGCTGCACTGTACTGGGGAATTCTGTTGATGCTTCACGATGTCATCTGAAGAAATCACCCAGGCTGGCTGACTAGGGGAGCAAGCAGTGCTGTATTATAACAATATCAGACCACATACAGCTCGATTAACCCAGGAGAACACTGGACAACAAGGGTGGCAAATTCTTCAGCATTCATCTTACAGTCCAGACTTGGCTCTGAGCTCTGTTTGGTGGCCTAAAAGCTTATCTTGGCAGTGAATGTTTCATGGATGATGCTGAGGATGAACTGCAGATGTAAATGAATGTGGCTGAGACAGTAGAGCACACACTTCCATGCTGCAAGTTTCAAATAACTAGGGGTGTACCGGATTTCGGCTCTGGCTCCGGCAAATCCAGAATCCGGCCATTTTTACAAATCCAGCTTCGGCTCTGGCTCCGGCCGGATCTCACTTCATAAATCCGGCCAAATCTGGCTCTGGCCGGATTTCAAAAATTTGAATCTGGTACAGTCCTAGTGAAAACACTCATTGCTTTCCTCCAGAAAGAAGGTAGTGATGCTGGGATCAAAACTATGAAAGCAGCCCTGCTTGAAGCTGTTAGCAGCAGATTTGCGGACATTGAATCCAACAGTATTTACACCTGTGCCACACTACTGGATCCTCGATTCAAGCTGTGCTTCTTCTCCGAACGTGGTAGAAGTGATGCACGAGCCCATCTGCTGTTAGCAGCTAACTCCATTATTGATTCATCAAACACAGTCAGTCCACAGGATCCATCAGCTACTAGTAGTAGTAGTAGTACTAGTGTTTTGACTTCTGTGAGCACTGCCACACAGTACGAGTCCAGCCTATGGAGCTGTTTTGACACAATTGTCGAGGAAAATCCCACTACAGATCGTTCTACAAGTGCCGAAGGCAACAGCATTAACACTGAGGTGACACAGTACCTGTCAGAGCCACTTCAAACTCGACAGTCAGATCCAGTTTCATGGTGGCATGCCAATAAGCAAAGATTTCCAAGTATGGCTGGACTGGCGCAGCCATTTCTTGCACCACCACCTACAAGTGTGCCATCGGAAAGGCTGTTCAGTACTGCAGGAGACATTATCACTGACCACCTTAGTAGCCTTTTACCACAAAATGCGGAGACGTTGATTTTCCTGAAATACAACTCGTCCCTTCTTGACTCTGAGAGTTCAACTTCACAGCCATAATGAAGACTGACTGACTGAAATAGTGAAATTACTGAATGAATGTATTTCAATAAATTCAATCTGTTCAATGTACTGTTGTTATGAGTTGTAACTGAGCTGCCAATTTGCCAACTGAAAACAATGTGAAAACTAAAAACTGAAACTGAAAACTAAAAATTAAAATTACTAAATTAGCATTATGTGCTTATGTATTATGTTTCATCTTGAACTTATGGAACTTAATATTACTTAATTACTTATTCTAATGTAAATGTAATTATTTTACATTTAAATGATTTAATATGAGTATATGTCATCATTGTCATGTCTATAGTAATGAACTGCAGTAATGAACAGTCGAGTGACTCCACTCACCTAAGTCAAGTGATGTAGTACGTTATTTTATTTTTATTTTTTTGATTTGTAAATTCGGCTCCGGCCGGATCTCACTTCATAAATCCGGTTCTCACTTCATAAATCCGGCCAAATCTGGCTCCGGCCGGATTTCAAAAATTTGAATCCGGTACAGCCCTACAAATAACTGATACTATGATGGGATAAATGTAGCATTGTTGGTTGCAACTGTTTAGTGATATACATGAAAAATGTAATGGCAATAATAAAGGGTATTCAAGTTCACATACCATTCACTTTCTTAGAATATACATTTGTAACTTACTGACTTGATGCTTACTGTCAGTTACAAAAATAGCATTTTAGTACAGCCTCTCCCCTGAAGGCATCATGAGAATCTGGTGTTATGTCCAGCAAGGGAAAGGCAAAGAGAGAAATACCTGGATGGCTGGGCCACCTGGCACAATCAAGGCATGACCACAGACCTGGTCCAAGGCTCTGGTCATCATGTGAGATGGCACACCATGATCACCCACTCTTATCGGCATGTCACATGATGATGATATGTCCACAATTTTGATTACTAAAGAACACATGAGGCCAGCACCACATCATTCACGTTTACTTTCTCAGATACATGTCTGATACACATTTATTTTAAATGAGTATAATAAAATGAATTACCTCTTTAGTTGGCTTGACGATTCTTTCAATAATGCCGGCCATTGGCATTTTTGGTAGTAACTTGAGTTCAATTACATTCTGATGAAAGTATACCACTTGAACTCTGGTCTCTGACTGCCAATGATAAAATAATGGCAAACAAATTGAAAACTATGGGAAACGCTAAAAGCCATTTTCTGAGGAAATGCAATGAAAAGCAATGCTCACATTGAATTATATACAAGATTTGAAACAGAATGTTAAGATCTGACCTTCACTCAATGATCAAGATGAATAAACAATTTAATAACAGAATATAACAAAATACCACATCAATGGTTTCTATATCCTATACTGAAATTTGTGTACTATATTTAAAATCACTGACTTTTGAAGATTTTGAATAACAAAGACACAAACAACAGATTACACAATTTATTGCCAAGCATATCTTTCTTTTTTTTCTCTCTCTCTTTCTCTCTCTCTCTCTCTCAATTTTTTTCTCTCTCGTTCTTTCTCTCTCTCATTCCTAAAACAAAATCTATGTTAACAGTAACCAGGCAAAGACTTCATACTCTAAACTCACAGAGAACTCTTCAGCTGCACATTGGTAGCATGTCTGTAGAAAGTGTAACCAAGCACAAAGTACTGGGTCTTATCGTTGATCAAGATCTAATCTTTAATTCCCATGTTCATGCTCTAGTTAAACAAATAGCCAAAAAAGTATACCAACTTGCCAAAATTAAACATTGATGAAAACGCAAGAAAGATATTCTATACATCTTACATACAAGCACACATTGAATAATGCTCCACAATCTGGGATGGGTGCTCCAAATCAATAACAAAATGCTTTTATTCTCTCCAGAAAAGGGCAGTGCGTTTAATTAATGGTAAAAAGCTCACCGACAATTCTAGCCTGCATAAATGTCTTCAGTTACTGCCACTCCACAAACGCTTACTTATTAATAAGGCCAAACTAATTCACAAAATCCTATTTCAAAATGCTTCACCCTACCTTTGGCCATTGTTTAAATATAACGCAAGACATAGAGAATGACTAAACATACTTCATTTCCTTAAACCTTGGATAGGCTTATACAAAACGAGCTTGGCGCACTATGCCACTTAGCTGAGGGACAATCTTCCACAAGAAATCAAAGACACCACCAATCCCTATATATACAGTCGTAACCTATTTAAACACTATCTCATAACAGACTACATGCCCCCCCCCCCCCCTAAAAGAGAAAAAGTTAAAGTGAGTTGCATATCCTTTACAGGACGTCGCAATCAACACCAGTATTTCTTGCTTTTGTGATCTCTTGGCAAGTTTACGTTCAGTAGTTTGCCATTGCTTTCTGAACGACCGGACCCATTCCTTTTCATAACAAACCAATGCAAGCGACCTGCTGCCAAATTGCACGTGTTTCAAACGCGGGTATACAGGATTACGAACTGCCTCCATAACACCTTCGTCATGGAGCTGGCAAAAGAGAAAGAACCAAAAATAATAATAATAATAATCTTCAATGACAACTAGTATAATAAACATTTCACAAACTCTGGTACGTTACACCCACCTTAGGTAATTGTAACTGTCATTTCAAAAATAAGTTTTAGTGAGTCATGCAAGGTACTATAGGCAGATCACTGGTTTGTATCATTGATTACTGCACATTTTCCATGCGCTTTGATGCACATTGTTCTGTAGTTGTCTAGGATTAGCTTCATAAGTGATGTATGAATGAAATAATGTATGAGAGCAGACAGATAAGAAGGGTAAAATGTCAGACCAGCCTACGTGCCCAATTCTTAACCCTCTGAAAATAAAGTAAGTTTGTTCGTTCATTCGTTCTCTATCTCTCATGCATGTACGCATGTGTGTGCTATACATATATATATTGCAAATAATAAAATACAAACTTAAGAAACTCTGCTGCTTTACCTGGGTCAAGAACTTGGCCATCAGAGCACAAGGCATGAGGGGGGTGAAGAAGTTAGCTCCAGACACTCGCCGCTTGGAAATTTTACTGTCGATGTGGATGGCTAACAACGTCCGCTTGCCAGTCTTGGGCAGACACTATTGGTATCAAATAAATGCAATGTTAGAACAGCTTCTTCACATTATTTGTTATTTATCAACATAACTGATACTGCTGCACTTTGGGCAAACCAACAGGTGCTCCAACACCCTCAGGAGATATTTATTTTAATTTAACTACAGTAATTTAATTTTAAAACTCTTCTGGTCCCCAACATGGATAGGCAGTTGAGCTGTTAAGGCCTCTGGAGTGTTTATGCTTGTGGCTACTGTTTGCTTACGCATTTTCCTCATGTTGGACTGGTAGTACATGGTTCCGTCACCCTGCTACTGATTTGAGTGCATGGAGCGATACGGTGAGCTGTGAATTTCGTATTGAGTGCTTCTACATCTGTCTGCAATTGTTTGTAGTGTGACCTGCATGTTCAGAAAAATGGCGGTCGGTCAGTCACTGAACTAACTGGGTTGCCTTATGCAGTAATGTGTGGCTGCTGGTTTTCTAGTGACTGCCACTTTCATAGACGATCAACTACATTTTTCGTGGCGGACTTTTGTTCTAGCATTCTGGCAGCAGCATTATGCCTAGTATACCTGTGCGGGCTTTTGGTCTGTCGAGAATCCTATCTGTTCCACTTTTAATAAGGGGCAGTGAGGAGCATTTTGTGTGATATTCACTAGCACAGGGATGGAGCATAATGGGGTGACCCTTTGCCGTGAAGTTGGAACCGTGACTAACTAACTAACTAATTTAATTTTTAACTATAAAGCTGTGAAGTTTCATGCAAAATTCCTCCTTAATTCCTTCATCCATGTCATTGTTGGTGCACACCACCAGATCACATTCAAGTTTACTTTCTTTTCTGAGGTTATACATGTTGTTGTTATTATTCTAGAACTCAGTTTCCCGGTTAGGGTCACACCTTCTCTGTGTGGGGCATTTTCCTGTGTATGGCCTAATAATAACACAGCTCTATCTGAAAGCTGGCCTTCACTTCGCATTCTCCAATTGTTTATAATTCCCTGACATACCATGTCATGAGTTCAAAATCATGCAGACAATTTAGCAGCAGATCACTTTGTGTTGGTTTCAATGGTCTGAGGGCTGGCCATTCAGAAAGCAATGGCAAAATGTAAACATGATCCAGTAAATCACAAACAGCCAATAAATGCTGGAGTTGACTGCAGAGTCCTGTAAAAGGACATGCAACTAACGTGACCATAATTAAAATAAACAAATGAGAAGAAAACCTGACCTGGAGAGAGGCATTGAAAGCAGCATGCAATGCCTTCACCATGTTGTGGTTTTTCACCCATTTCTTGGCCTTGTTGGTCTCATATCTTCGCAGGGCAACAAAGATGACAATTGGAGGTACCCTACATTTGTAGAGGAAACCACAAATGTAGTGTGAGTACAGCAACCTATATACAAAATGGTCAAACCCCTTTCACTAAATGAGTCCACATACAGAGTCCTGCACTTATAACACAATCTTAATGTAGCACAACTTCATTCTTATCACAACCAGTTGAAGAAATTCTCCATCTTTGGCTAGTTCTCCTGTCTCTTGCATTTTCATGCTCAATGTATCTGCAATGTCTTGTATCCATTTTCATGCTCAATGTATTTGCAATGTCTTGTATCCATTTTCATGCTCAGTATTTTGCTTCTTTTTTTTGTCCATGATCTTCTAAAAGATTTTCTGTTAAGTTCTGTTAAGTTCACAAGTCCTAATTTTATTCTTTAAGAATGGTAAAAATTACACGTCACAAGTTAAAGTTAGTTGCATATCCTTTACAGGACATTGCAGTCAACCCCAGCAATTTTTACTGTGATTTCTTGGCAAGTTTATGTTCAGTAGTTTGCATATTTCAAGAGACAACTAAGGAGGGTTGGCATGAGACTGGCCACACCATCCCAAAGAAAACCCTAGCCGCAAAACCCAACCAACAGTAAACAAGTCTAAAGAAAATGAAAGCAAAAACTGTCCCAGTCAACCAAGATGGAAGGAGGCATTTAGTATAGAAGAAGTATAAAGTGATGTCTGTTAACTCACTTCTGTTCAATCAAAACTACTTATACACATTGAGAAAAGATCATATTTATACATGTTTATAAACACACTTCTGTTAAAACAAAACTATTTATAGACACAGGAAAGGGAAGTATAAAGTGATGTCTGTTAACTCACTTCTGTTCAATCAAAACTACTTATATACATTGAGAAAAGATCATATTTATACATGTTTATAAACACACTTCTGTTAAAACAAAACTATTTATAGACACAGGAAAGATAAGATAATATTTACACATGTTTATAAACACACTTCTGTGTAATTTAAACTATTTACAGACAATAAGGACAGATAATATTACACATGTTTATAAACACACTTCTGTGTAATTTAAACTATTTACAGACAATAAGGACAGATAACATCTATACATGTTTGTGAACTCACTTCTGTTCACACCAGACTATTTACAGACATTATGGACAGATGGTATCTATGTACGTTTATGAACTCACTTCTGTTGTTTAATTTTATCAAAGTCTCTCAAGTATTCTATAACTTTGATAGCCTCTGGAGCAGCATGGTCCAACATGCCCAGAGCTGCCATCTTAGGGATGCATCTGAAGATGTTAACTAGCTCCATGTGGCCTAGCAATCCTTCAAAAGTCTGGAAAGGAAAAGAACCAGATAAGCACATTAATTAATATGGTGTGATTGTGTGTGTTCCCTTCATCTGGAACTCACAATGCTAAAGAAACTATATAATAAAACTATGTATTACCAAAAGAAGAAATTGGTCAGGACTGGGCAAGTTACTGTCATTACACACAGAACAGGACACAGTAACACATACACAAAGCTATACCCCATTTGAAGATAAAGGGCAAAAGAAGAAGAAGACACAAAGCTAGATTCTTCAGCAATGTGTACATGCAAACATCATAAACTGCAGAGCACATATAACATTGTAGAGGAGCAGCTGGCCTCGTGGCTAGAACGCCGGCTTCTCCTTCAGGAGACAGTAAGACTGACACAGACATACATAGACAGAGTGAGAGAGACTTAGAGACAGAGAGAGTTGAATAAGGAAAAATAACAGAGTGAACAGTGTGGCAACAACACCTTCATCAGCAAAAAGCAAGCAGACACTAATACAAGATCATACAGAGAGGATGTGTACTTGTTTCATACAACAGCCATATCAAATATAACAAGTAGTAATAAACATTATAGCAATCATACTATCCATAACAATTATTGTACTAAACATAATAAGTAATACTAAACATAATAGCAGCTGTACTAAACAAAATAAGTTATATTAAACATACAACAACAGTTATAGTAAAGTAACTAAAGGATCCTTTAACAAGCTTAAGGCACAGTGGGCATTTGGTGCTAGGCCTATTGTCACGGTCCAGACAGAATAACTATGACAAAAAGACAAGATGTAAAAAGTTAACGGCAGTTACACAATAGTTCAAATGAAAACAACTATAGCGAGACAGAAATACCTGACATGCCCAGAAAGCCAGTCAGGCGGCTAAACCAGTGAGCTGTTTTGACAAAATCTTGGGTTAACGTGAGGAAAGTTCACGACCAGAGTTGTTGTTTCAAAGTGGATAGAAATAACACCTCATTCAGGCATGAGGCTGCTTAGCAACCAGACATACAGTTTAACAACAAGACATACAAGTTATGGATACTATACAAGTTAGAGAGATTACACATTAGATGCAAACAAACATGCAAGGGATATATTTATAACAAGTACTTTGCATCCCTTAGACAATATTAACAGCGTGTCCTGTATTTATACTTCAACTGTATTTTCACGAACATCTAAATTGATGTGTATGTGTTAGTGAGGATAGATTGAAAGATGTAAAGTCAGGTGTGATGCAAGAGGACATTAATGATTGCCAGCAGCAGTACCCCCAAAAGTGAGTTCTGAATTTAAGTATATATGACGACTGGGGGGGGGGGGGGGGGGGGGGGGTTGAGTGGTCTCGAGGTATGGTGTCTGCCTGGTGCTGGAGGTCCTGGGTTCAAGCCTCGGTGAGGGCTGGGATATTTTCATGTGGACTTCTAGTAACAAAACTTTCCCTGGTCTCTGGACAGTGAGATCGGACGTTGTATTGTTGCGCACATAAAAAATCCCTTGGCAGTTGAAAATCGAGAAAGAATAGCCTAACGCTGCTGCCCAGGCAAAATTTTGAGTTAAAAATCTACCCAAAGTATTTCAGGATCCTCGCCAGTGCTACAGAGTTCATGAGCTGAGCTGAGATTCTCCAGACTCAGGCTTGAGTTAGAGGTTGAACGGAGCACTTACAGGTTATACCCGTGTGCCGTGATGTTGATCTGTCGACTAAACTAAAACATATGATGACTATGCTAAGGACTTTCCAGTATGACAGTACAGGGCAAGATGTGGTGAGCAAAATAAGACATGACAAGCGCAGAAAGCTTCAGGGCAGGAAAAAAGCTGGGAGCAGCCACCTTGGTGGAATTTCGAGGTGGAGAAGGCTTGGGTGGATAAGTGTAGTGCTGTAAGGAGATGGCAAAATGCCAAGAAGAACAGAGCTGGCCATCCTAATCCCTGCATGCACTTAGAAAGAGAGATGCACATAAAAGTAAGCTATTTAAAAAAACTGGTCAAGGTGGTTAAAAGTGAAAAATGGGCAGAGTGTCAGGGTCTTGTATGTAAGTAATAGTGTAATATCCGGTATGTAAGCGAGAGTCAGTGTAAGCAATAGCTGAGGTCAAGGGCAGTAGGAGACATCACGGCTTGGCTAACGGACGGTCAGGCAAGAAGCCCGTGGAGAGACCCACGTGATGTGGGAAGGTCAAGGAGGACGGAGCGAGTGTGTGTGAGACAGCGAATAGAGACGGACGTGTGGAGATCTAGCGAGTGATAGAACGATCGAACGATAGTGTTGTGACGGATAGATGAGATGAACGTTGTGTATTGATATTCGAGGAATGTACTAACTGTGATATGTGCGGGATGATGTGAGACTGTGATTGCGAATGGTCATACGGGCGACACTGTAACTATCGCCCATGTGAGCGAGCGTTTGGCTGCTCGTGTCGAATGATTGCTTAAGCGTGAAGTGAGACCATATTGTTATCCTGTAGTATAAGGTAATAAAGGTTGTTCAGGAGATAGCTCCTGCGAGTTTCTGATTGCAGTCATGTGTTATTAGTATATGTGTCGTAGATGTTGTAATCTGCCTGTCCGAGTCCAGTGAGCTAGAAGGAGAAGATAGTTAGGACTCTGACAGGTAAAATGGTGTCAGAAGTACACACGAACCACATACCCAAGTAAAATGCATAAAAGAACGCTACTTATGTAAAGAAGAAGATCGATTGCATAATATTTATAAGAAATTGTAAATCGGAGATTTGTTAATAAAATCAGAACGAAAATAACGTCATTTCTTTCCACAGCAGGTTTCAATTCTACAAAGCGACCGACGTAACCAGAACAGGTCAACTGTAACCAGCACGAGAATCACGTTCCTATACATCAAGCGTTCGAGTAAACAGCTGATAAAGATAAGTTGATTATTTTTGATTGCTAATTACCCAAATCTGCATTCTTTGATTTTCTTGTGTAAATATCATCATTGGTAAAGGTAAATATTAATTAACAGAAAATGATGTCAGGTGATGAACACAGCCCAGATCGATCATATTTCTGGGGCACAAAACATTACAGAAAGTTGCACGACTTTTTCGAGGGTACACGGGCACAAGTCAAAGCAAATTGTAATAGAAAACCTGACTTAATACGTGATTGGCTACAGAAATTTGAAAAGAAAATGCAAGACTACAAAATCCCAAAAGATTTTTGGTATTTATGGTATAACAAATACGTACCAATAAAAAGTAAAAAACTACATGAGCTCATACCAGATATGTCAAGTACAAACTATGAATATTATAAAACAAACATATTAAGACACTATGTAAACTACTTCGAGACTCTAGAATTAGAAGTACAAAAACTGAAACCGGCCCTAAACAAATCGTTTTCCCAGTATATACAGGAAATAGAAGACTTTTTCAGAAAGCTAACATCCGAAATTAAACATATAGACAACAATCAAGAAGCAATACAATTCTTAGTAATGGAAAAACTTAAAGCGACACTCCCAGCCGAGTGCGGAAAATATGTAGAAGAACACCACACAGAGCCTATCAAAGATTTACTAGAAAAATGCCACAAATATTACCACCAAAGTATGAACCTGATTAAGAACACTCAACAGAAGAGTACTGTAAAGGCAACGGCATTGTCAGCTACAGATTGCCAAAACAAACCGCATAAAACAAAACCGGTACTGTGCAAACATTGTAGCACCCCACATACAGAAAATGGAATATGCAATAAGAATCCCACTTATCAAGAATACCTGAATACTATTATAGCACAAAAACTGGGGAAGGTAAATCAAAGGAAATATAGAACCAAATGTCATTTTTGTTTGGCGTATGGCCACAGACGTTTCGAATGTGAAGGAGTAAAAAGAATACAGAAAGCAAAAGCAAATGCAGCCACAAACATTACAACAGACAGTTCAGCAAAGAACCTAGAAAAAGTAAACATCACAGAGACGAAAACAAAAACAAATACTGCAAATACGGAACAGACTGAGTTTTACCCAACAGACTTCGTACCATATTTCAATAACGTTGTCAACAGCAATCAGCTGCACTCCTTAGTAAAAGAGGAGAATATTCCACAAGCAAGAAACAAAATGAACAAAACATCCAGACTGTCGTTAGGAAAACTAACATTCCATGAGGGATACATTAATGACACAGTATGCACATGTGTACGCGACACAGGGTCCTGTCTTATCGGTCTTCGGAAGACCCTAGCTGATCCTAAAGACTACCTAGATAAGTACATCTATTGCAGAACTGTTTCAGGAACAGTAGAGAAATATCCTATGGCATGGGCCAATATAAAATCACCTTTCCTATCAGGCAGAGTAACTTGCGCATTATTAGACAATCCATGCTGCGATTTATTAATTGGAAATGTATTAAATGTAATAGACCACACAGAGTCCAAAACCCAGACATGTCAGAAAGTTAACACCACAACAAACACTGCCTTAACTACACCACTCATCATACAACAACATGATGAACAGACCAAAGTACCACACCAGACCAACGTGACTACCATCTCACAACAAGAAAAAACAGAAACTGGTGTGTATCAACAAAGAAAAGAAGGTACAGATAACAAGCATGTCACAAGGGCGGGAAAAGATCACAAAACATCATGGTACATGCTATACCTCCTGTTAACTACACACATGCCCAAGTGCACACAATGGATGGTTCTACTCGCACTACTCATTGTAAATGCAAAACAAATGACTTCACTAACAGTTTTATTCACACATCATCATGACGCAACACAGATGATATTACTCATGACAAACCAGCTAACTTTGATACTTACATCAGTACTGGTGAACCAAAGTTTGTTGTTACCCCTGATAAACACTATGTCAAATCAACTCAAACACATACTTAGGCTGAACAATGGAAATCATCAGTCGGTGGAATTACTGACAAAAATCAGCAACAAAGTACCCTACATATTTTGGAAAATATACACAAATTGCAGAGCAGTGTACAAACATGTACGATTACATTTCAAAACGATATATGGTGTATTATTATTATTATTTGAACTATTGGATGTATACACACATGTACGAGTGCAGGTTTGGAGATAGCACTCAAAATGATCTCAACATTAAATTTGTAAATCCCCACCCGTCGGAACATTAATTTTAACCGTAACCCACTTTATATCCTTAGATCGAGTAACTCCGGAATTGCCTTGTCTGCTGTACGACTCCAGCGCTATGATACTAGCACACTTCATTGTATAGACCAACATAAAAGTTCCTTCAACGTGAAAAGTTTCATCGGCAGAACAGTAAGACTCAACATGTGATTTCAGGTATCTAACAGTAAGCTATACCCATATTGACTTCGTTTCAAATGAGTATCTACAGAGTCCACATTTTGAAATCGACTAACAACGACAAGAACGTCACAAGTAAAGACATCTATTTCCATTGATCAGTTGAATGAACCAGATGCCAACCTACGAACTATGGCAAAGACAGTCACAGACAGACGCACCATGGCCACACTCATAAGTAAGGCCACCGAACTTAAAACATTAATACATATTTTACAGGTGTGAACTCCAATAATTTTACAGAACGGACTTACAAATAGTCCAAACTTGGTGCAAAGTCTTAATCACTATACAGAAGAAAGGACAATATCATGGTATACAGAGTACGTCAATAATCGATTGAGAAAGAAGGAATGCCAAACATTCCAGCACCGCAATGAACATTGAACACTGGTAATTTAATTACGTGTGCATAACTTTCACAGGACAAGAACAGTATCCTATAAGTGCATAAAGGCAGCGACGATGAACATTTTATTGTAAATTTATTAAGTGCATGACATCCAATGTCTAATTTTATTATCATAGTAGTTTGTATTGTTAGAATGTGATATGTACATATAAGTGTAAGTACAGCTGTGAAAGGTATAAGTTGTAATGCTGAGAATCAACGCCTGGCAATCCCAATGCGCGAGTGTTACCAAACTTGCCTTCGCGTATGGTGGATAGCCCGACGAATGACGCTTAGCAATAATGTTACAAAACTAATATCATATTGTTGTAACAATAAGGGATATACCAACAAAAGAGATTAATAATAACTCTCCAGAACAGTAAACGAGGTGTGCCCAAAAAGGGAAACAACTCATGGTCTGCCATAAGATGAGGTAAGCGGGACTATAACATACATGAAGTGTATTTGAACCATGACCACAACAGTGACATAGCGTGCTCATAAAGAATCGATTAGGGTGCATTAAATAGAGATGAGGGGGACCACGTCTGAATAGAGAGAAAATTTAAGAATGCTGTAAGAGGAAGTTATAGCCTTATTCCAGGCGTGAATCAATGGAGAATCCTTAAACCAGCATAGCCACAATAACTATGAGATGATAATACACAGTGAATCGATTGGGTAACATGAACAGAATGTAATGTCACGGAGTGGGGATTGAAGAATATAACGAGGTATGACAAGTAGACCCAACCAGAACATTTGCCAGACCACGACAAAACCTTGAGAGAAACCTCAGTACTGAAAAAGAGAGAACAATAGTTATAGTTGATCTCGGAAAAGACCAGAGTAAGAAGGTACGCACGCGTATAAGGATGGTCATACAATCCCCTGACAAGGTTAAAAAGATGTATCAAGAACAACAACAGAATGTGTCACATTTCCAAGAGAAAGTGCCACATTGTTTGTGCGGGGGGAGAGTGTCAGGGTTTGTATGTAAGTAATAGTGTAATTGCCGGTATGTAAGCGAGAGTCAGTGTAAGCAATAGCTGAGGTCAAGGGCAGTAGGAAACATCACGGCTTGGCTAACGGACGGTCAGGCAAGAAGCCCGTGGAGAGACCCACGTGATGTGGGAAGGTCAAGGAGGACGGAGCGAGTGTGTGTGAGACAGCGAATAGAGACGGACGTGTGGAGATCTAGCGAGTGATAGAACGATCGAACGATAGTGTTGTGACGGATAGATGAGATGAACGTTGTGTATTGATATTCGAGGAATGTACTAACTGTGATATGTGCGGGATGATGTGAGACTGTGATTGCGAATGGTCATACGGGCGACACTGTAACTATCGCCCATGTGAGCGAGCGTTTGGCTGCTCGTGTCGAATGATTGCTTAAGCGTGAAGTGAGACCATATTGTTATCCTGTAGTATAAGGTAATAAAGGTTGTTCAGGAGATAGCTCCTGCGAGTTTCTGATTGCAGTCATATGTTATTAGTATATGTGTCGTAGTTGTTGTAATCTGCCTGTCCGAGTCCAGTGAGCTAGAAGGAGAAGATAGTTAGGACTCTGACACAGAGGTGTGTCAACGAGTAAGCACAGACAAGTCACTGAAATTGTTCTGGTGACTACATAAAATCATGAGTGCGGTAGTCAAGAATAAGAGCATTTCTGACTTCCAAGGTGCTGACCTCATCTGGCAGAAGACTGACGAGGACATAGGCAAAGCCCTCTTTGAGCGCTATCTAGAGCAGAGCAACCAGACAGACATGGGAGGCCGAAATCTTGCCAAGGAGGTCACCTCAGACAGGTGCAAGGCCCAGAACACTTTGGATGAAGACACAGTGACAGTGAAAGAAAGGCTGTGCTTTGACGATAAAAAAACAGCACTCCAGGGCCTGATGGTATAAGATACGACGACATCAATAGGTGTACCGACAACGAGCTTGAGAAACTAGCAGACATGTACAACAACAGTATAGGGAGTGCTAGCATCAAGGAGGAGTGGTTACACAGCTATCTGATTCCCTTGCCGAAGCCTGGCAAAGACCACACAAAAATTCAAGGATATCGAGTTATAACCATGCAGAATACAATAGGCAAGCTGCTGGAGAAGTTAACTGCGAGGTAAATATCAAGCCAGCTAGAGAGGCAAGGTGTTTTCCCACCTACCCTGGGTGGGTATCGTCCAAAAAGAGAAACCTGAACGAATGCGGCAGTTTTTGCCCATGATGTTTATGAAGGTTTCCACTCTGGCATTGAAACCTTTGCTGCAGTGATCGATCTTGAGGACGCGTACAACAGAGTACCATTGGATTTTTTAATGCTCCAGCTTCTTGAACTCAAAATAAGTCCATTCCTCCTTAGTTGGATCGCTGCAGCCCTCTTCCAACGGAAAGTAGTTTTTAGATGTGGCAGTTGGACTTCGAAACCAACAACAATATATCCTGGCCTACCACAGGGATCACCATATCTCCGGTACTGTTAAACACCTACACAGTGAGAATCACCAGCGAGCAAATCACTGGACCGGGGAGAACACTATCATATGCCAATGATTTTAGTGTATCGCCAGGGTAAGGATAGAGATCAGGTTGCTGTGGAACTACAAACCGAACTCAATCGTATAAGTACTTGGTGTGATGAAGCTGGGGCAATGGTCAACCCAACAAAGGCAACAGTGATTTGGTTCTTGTTGAATAATCATATTGTCAACACTCCAACACCAACTGTAAAGCTGTGTTCAGAGACGGTGGAAAGAACGCAGGCAATGAATTACCTGGGGATACGGTTTGATCGAAGCCTTGCTTTTAATGAGCACATAGACCAGGTGATAACAAAGGCCAAGCGGGGTTTGGCTGCGATGCGGGTGATAGCGGCAGCAAACTGTGAGCAGCGCCATCTATGTCTTCTATACGAAGGGCTGGTCATATCTGTTTTTGAATACACGATGGCAATCCTGACTCTCAGCCGTAAACAGATACAAAGGATGGAAAGGATACAGAATGAAGCTATGCGCATTATTCTTGGATGTATAAGAGATACAGCATGCAGGGCGATGCGCTACCTTCTTGATTTTCCAACCATTGAAGACAGAATGCAAGTTTGCAGAGCACGCGCCTACCTCAGAGTCAACGCAAACACACAACATCCACTGCATAGTGAAATTATGAAGGTAAAGGGCAGCTGGTTAAAAAGAAGAAGGTCGTGGATGGGTCAAGCCGAAGACATTCTTCAACAGGTGTGTTCACTTGAGGACTTGGAACCTGGCGAGGAGTGGGTACAAGTGCCAACAGATTTCTGCACATCCTTTTCAGTTTGCATCCAACTAGATAGAAAATGCAGACAAGAAAATTCGGCTGCTGTGGAGGCTGAAGTACAAGCGTTGATTTTCGAGAATTCGCTAGACGGTGCTGTCATCTACACAGATGGGTCGGTCGTCTGACGTATAAGAAGCTCATGGGCCGGAGGGAGAATTGTGAAGGAGGACTCTGGTGCTTTCACTGAGACCACAAGTAGCCTGACTATGGAAGTCATGGCAGTAAGTAAAGCAATAACATGGCTTCAGACACAGACATTAACTAGGGCATGTTTCCTTAGCGACTCAATGAGCATGATCAAGAGGATAGAGGTGGGGTGGATCCAAGAAGAATGGTTGCTGTCTCTGGAGCAGTCTTGGCTGGCAAAGATTAGTTTCATCTTCGTGCCAGGGCATGCGGGAGTACAAGGAAATGAACAGGCTGACAAGCTCGCAGGTGAAGCTACGGTGGAGGGCGGACATGCCATGGATCAGGCTGACATTCTGAAGGTTCTACAAGAAGTAAGACTTTTGTGTGAACCAAGTGATGACTGTGAATCTACAACCATGGCTAGACTGCGAGAACAACAAATTAAAAGAGGGGGTGGCCAAACAAGAACACTACGCAGGAAGCCAAAGAAGACTGATAAACCAACACAGAACTGGTGTCGTTAGCCGCTACACGCTGCAGGATTTGCTGAGGAGGGGATCCGAGCACTTATGGACTGAATGGTTTGATGTGCAATGAGGATGATCTGTCGACTAACTAATTAACTAACTACGGTATGCTGGCGTTTGGTACTGCAATAGGTTGCGAGAGAGAGAGAGAGAGAGAGAGAGAGAGAGAGAGAGAGAGAGAGAGAGAGAGAGAGAGAGAGAGAGAGAGAGAGAGAGAGAGAGGGGGGGGGAGAGAGAGAGAGAATGAAAGAACAAACTTTATTTACAAAGGGTCACAAATTTGGCATGCAGGTCCATCTTACATTTGGCCCTTCCAATCACTTATCTTTTGTACATCAATTAACTATTATGCATGTTACATTCACATAGGAAAACAAAGCATTGTCAAATGAGGATCGATTGAAACATGCAAAGCCTGGTGTGTGATGCATGTATGTCTGTGTCTGTCTCACAATTCATACTCTCTCTCTCTCTCTGAGAGAGAGAAAGAGAGAGAGAGATCAACAAATGTAGTGTGTCAAAAGCCTAACACGAGCTGGACTGCTCATATGGTTTAAAGGGCCACCAAGCACTCGGTCCACAGTGGACAGTGTATGAAAACTCCATGAACGTAATAAGTAAGAGTGACTCAGCTGGCTCTGGAGGTTTGTTAAGGCATGTATCCTCAGAAATAAACTATATGTCAGCTGCCACCATGAGTTGCGTTGAATCCATTAACCTCAGCATCTGCCAAACTACAGTGTGAGGGAGCCATGATGTTGTTTTCATTTATCACCTACGTCGCAATCCCCTAGAGCTACTCAGCAGCCTCTTGATAGACATAGAGCATTGGCTAAGAAAGGAGCCAAAGAAGAACAGCCTGATGTGCCCGTTACATACCACCAAAAGAAAAGAATGAACAAATCTGTCAGAAAGCCACCAAAATCTACTCAAGACGACTACCGCATTATGGTCAGACCAGAACAAGTCATTATTCTGCACCTCAGAACAGGACACAATAGATTACACAACCACATGTATACAAAATTCAAGATTGGTGAAACAGCCATGTGCACATGTGGATTGGCGTCGCAGACAGCAGAGCACATACTCCAAGACTGCCCAAAATACAACATATCTAGGCAAACCTTCTGGCCTAGAGAGAGGACAGTGGAAGATAAACTCTATAGACCGCTATGTGAACTAAAAAAGACAGTTAAATTCATAAAAGAGACAACATTGCAGTTATAGACATATTTCAAGCGAACGAAAGAAGAAGACATAGAGCACTGGGTGAGTGTCATGGTTGGTACCACGCTGATCCTTATTCAGTGTAAACCAAGTGCTATTTCTTCAAGGCTGATGATAGGTCAGTATAATCAGTATTATTTCTTCAAGGCTGATGATAGGTCAGTATAATCAGTATTATTTCTTCAAGGCTGATGGTAGGTCAGTATAATCAATGTTCTTTCTTCAAGGCTGATGACAGGCCAGTATAATCAGTATTATTTCTTCAAGGCTGATGGTAGGTCAGTATAATCAATGTTCTTTCTTCAAGGCTGATGACAGGCCAGTATAATCAGTATTATTTCTTCAAGGCTGATGATAGGTCAGTATAATCAGTATTATTTCTTCAAGGCTGATGGTAGGTCAGTATAATCAATGTTCTTTCTTCAAGGCTGATGACAGGCCAGTATAATCAGTATTATTTCTTCAAGGCTGATGACAGGCCAGTACAATCAAAGTGTTATTTCTTCAAGGCTGGTGACAAGCCTGTATAATCAGTGTTATTTCTTCAAGGCTGATGATAGGTCAGTATAATCAGTATTATTTCTTCAAGGCTGATGATAGGTCAGTATAATCAGGGGGTCTGTGTGTGTGTTTTTTTTTTTTATGACATCTCCCAACAATCCACACACATCTCCCACCCATACACACCCCACCATCCACACATACATCCTCCGACCCACCCACACATCCCCCACTAATACACATATCCCCACCCACACACACATTCCTCATCCCTGAACGGTTGGCACTCATATCATTTTATAAAAACTAATGCAAAGCGGTCTGCTACCAAATCACCCGCAGCTGTGTTTCGAACATGGTATGCAGGATTACGAACTGCATCTGTAGCAGCTTTGCCAAAGAGCCAGCACAAAATATAAACAGTTCTTCTAAAGAAAGATCTGTCACAACTATTTTCTTTGTAAAATACCCACCTCCTTAATCTGAAACAGGTGAGACGGGATCTGCCGATCAACAAACTTTCGAGTTTCAATTAAACTTCGTATTACATCTTTATCCTCTGTTTTTGATGCTGTCAGGAGTTCGACATCCTTGAGATAAGCCACAACCTGTTGAACTTCTTCCTCATCTTCATCCTTAAAATTGTCTAGAACTTTTTTACCTTGGACAAGATAGTTCAGCACAACCGAAGCACCTAAGGAAAATTATAGGTTTACAATGTTCACACAACATTAGCCAGAAACAAACAACTTTTGCTGTAATCATGCCCTTTGTGGTCTCAAAAGGGTGTTCATGTTTGTTACTTTACTATACTTTACTTTACTTTACTGGCAGCTTGCCGTCTTGACAGACGATAGTTTGTTATACATTGCTTAAAAAAAGACATAATAACTATAACCCATAGTGAGGACTAGGGATGGAGTTACACCTCTGCATAGCACAAATGCTGGGCTGAACTGTAGAGACCATATGTTGCCCATGCAGCATGATCAATCCCTCTCTCGGCCAGCCTAGTTTACTCCAGAGGAAACGTAACACCAATGCATCTGGAACAAGACAAGCTGCAGAAGCTGCCAGATCAGCTAGGCAATGCTCTAACTGTCCGCCTGTTGGAGCGTCAATCCCAGATCAGTTGCCAACCAAGGCTTAGGGCCTGGTCTGCCCTGCCACAACATTTAGTCTTTAGGTTGCATTTCCTCACACCAGGATAAGGCTTGTACCCTCCCAATTGCGCTTCTCCACCAGAAGCCATTGGCACAATGTGGGGTGTAGGGTTTGGTAAGCACCACCCAACATTAGGTGCTACTTGACCTTTGACCTCTTGTCAGGATGTATGTGACTCATGTAATAAATCTGCATCTGCATCTACTTAACTCTTTGAACAAAGAAAAAGATAACACCAATATGTGATATAATAATGAAAGAACACTTAACCACGCTGATACATTTAAATGCCCAGGGGCAGTCATCGTTTTTGGCCACGTTATGAGAAGACAAAAACTGGAATATGTTGTGACTACCGGAAAGATTTGTGGAAAGAGAGATAGAGGAAGACAGTGTGAGAAGATTCTTGATAGTCTGGTGTCATGGCACGGAAGGGAGTCAACACATGATTTGATCCATGATGTCAGAGATCACAATTTGTGGAGAGGCAAGATCGCCCACAACAGCCAGCAAAGCAGTGGATGATGAGGGACAATGATAACAACAGATGGAAAATGCATAACAGAAATTAAGAGCACATTAGGTCAACCAAAAGCTGCATTTCAGAAAGTGTAAAGTATGTTACGAAACAAGTCTCTATCAGCAAATGTCAGAAAGAGAGTACAGCAATGTTATATAGAATCTGCGTTGCTGCAAGGCAGTGAATTATCGAACATGAATGAACAAATCAGGAAGAGTTTAGAAGCAACGGAGATGTCGTTCCTGCAACAAATGTTGTGAATACCTTGGACTGCCAGAGTAGCTAACAACGATTGCCTAGAAGAGGCTCATGAAACTAGAATGTTATATACAACAATAAGAAAGTGACAAACAGCATTCTTTGATTATGTGATGAGAAGAGAGGCACTGGAGAACATCGTAACAACTGGAAAGATCAGTGGGAAAAGAGGCTGAAGCAGACCAAGAGAAATTATGCTGGATGGACTAAGACATTGGCATGATGGGACATCATCATCAGAGTTGGTACAGATTAGTAAAGGGCTGAGATCTCTGGCAAGACACATGATGATGATGATGACAAAATGACCTTTTTTTTAGGCCATATGTGGCTCTGATGTATTAAACCCAATTTCATCTACTTACCCTTTAACCTTTTGTTAGGCCCTATGTGGCTCTGACATATTAAACCCAATTGCATCTACTTACCCTCTGAATTGTTGTCAGGACTAATGTAGTAAACCCAGTTGCATCTACTTTCCCTTTCTGTAAGGCCATATGTGGCTTTGACATATTACACCCAACTACATCTACTTACCCTTTGACTGTTTATCAGGACTTATGTGGCTCTGGCGTATTAAATCCCGATGAGTCCACCCATGACCAGACTTGCACCTTGTGGCTTGAAGTGCTAAATCTAAAGGTGCCTTGGACTCGTACCAGCGCTTCACTATCCGTTTCATTCCGCGTCCCCAGCCGGCTTTTGCCGGACCCGACACATCCTTGTCATAGCTGACGAAGGTAAATAAATCCAAGGGAGACTCGCAGGCGTCCATCACAAGATCATATGCTCCATGTCTGACTGGATCTTCATCATGTCCCTCTGTGACTGGCATTTTTCTGACAATCATAGCCAGGGCAAACAACAAAGGGTCCTTTGTCACGAAGCTTCTTTTCTTAAATATAGTTCTCAGTCTACTGATGACCCCAAAAGCAGTTTCTTTAGATAACAATGAATGAAGTGAGGGAACTTTGTTCCTGTAATCTTGCTTAGGAAGAACACTATGACAGCCTTCCTCTGATCCTGTACACGCAAATCTTGTGACGAAGTCCAAATCACTCGTCGACTCTAAAGACATCTTTCTTCTGATTTTGGTATCTGTTAAATATAGACAAATATATTTCTATAATTTTAACTGTAAACTGATTAGAGAAATTAGGCACAGACAGTCAAGATTTTTTGGACACGTTATGAGAAGAAAAAAACTAGAGAACTTGGTGACAACTGGCAAGATTGAGGGGGAAAGAACAGCAGGAAGGCAGAGAAGTAAATATCTGCATGGCTTGGCCACATCCCCAAGAACTCTGAGCTGATCCACAACTTTGGTGATCGTGTAAGATGGTGAAACAATACCGCCCGTCATGAAATTAGTCGGTTCACCTTGTGAAATTTTGCTTCCTGATGAAATTTACTGGTCGAGGGGACAGAACCAATAAATTACTCAAGCCAGACAATAGCGATTGCTCGCCCTTGGTCGAGTTTTGGAAGCATCCAGAACGCAGTTGCCGTGAATACCATTCAGTAGTGGACTGCACATGCTTGCACATGCTTGCACATGGGCACGGCAAGTCCAACAGACAAAGACTTCAGTTGTGTTCTAAGCGAGCTGGCGAAAGGATGGCCATATGGCCTAGTGCAACCTGTGCAATGGCGAGCTGGGCTACCAATGTCTTGACAATCATTAAAGAGAACCGACATCCAATCCTGTTGATTGACAATGGCTCCCATAGTAACAGTTGTGCTGCTAGTTGAAGGTATGTGTAACTCTTTATTTAATTAACACTGTGTCGGTAAGCCGTGACACAAGATTGCTAGGCCACATGTACTGACCAGCGCGTGGAAGTGGGTCAAGTGTGAACTGTTGTGGGCCTGTATTTGAAGCCTGTTGCAAACGCGTGTTTACCAGCTTTGTACTGCAAAGATATTTATTAGGTTAGCAGCGCGAGGCTTATTCACAGCCACGGTAGATTGGGCAAATCGGGTTCAGGGAAACGAGACCTGTAATTTGAGTTCACACATGGCCAGCTTCATGTACTCGAGTGTCGGCGGGGCCTGCGTGGCCTAAGCGTTACCGGATGGGAAACCGGAAGTAGATTAAGGAGTCGCATATTCTAGGGCATGCGATATATCTATGAACTCGGGCGAGTAAGACGAAGCTAGTGCACTGGTTGGCAGAAACCTTCGAGGTCGTTTCAAGGTCGTATCATGAGTCGAAGGTCATGTCACGTGGTGGGGCGACCACTGGCTTTCTTCTTGGCTTTCCTCGCATCTGTTGGTTAATTAGTATCCCTCGACGGAATACCATCTTAATATATAGTGGTGGGTTATGGGATGGGTAGGGATATATATGTGGGTGGGGAGATGTGGTTGTGGGGATATGTGGTGGGTGGGAGATGTGTGCAGGTTGGGGTGGTTGTAGGTGTGGGGATATGTGTGTGGATGTGGGATGTTTGGGTGGATGGATGGGGTGTATGTGGGTGGGTGGGTATGTGGGTGAGAGATGTGTGGGTGAATGTGTGTGTGTGGGGGGGGTGTGGGGGATGTGTGTGGGTTGGGGGATGGGTGTGTAATGGGTTTGGGTGATGGGTGGGGGGATGGTGTGTGGGAGGGGGATGTGTCTGGGTGGGTGGGGGTGTGTGTGGCTGGATGGAGGATGTATGTGTGGGTGGTGAGGTTGACTGTAGATGGGGGATGTGTGGGTGAGTAGGAGATGTGTGGGAGATGTGTGTGTGTGAGGGATGTGTGTGGGTGTAGTGTGCGGGTGGGTGTTGATGTGTGTGAGGGTGGGGGATGTGTGTTTGGGGTGTGTGAGTGTGGGTGGGTAGATGGGAGATGTATGTGTTGATGAGTGAGTGAGGGATGTGTGGGTGTTAGTGGTTGGGGGATAAGTATATGTGTGGAGGGATGTGTGAGGGGGATGAGTGTATGGGTGGGGGATGTGTGTAAGTGGGTTGGGTGTTCGTGGATGGGAGGTGTGTGTTTGTGAATGGGGGAATGTGTTGGTGGGTGAGGATGTGTGTGAGGGATGTGTGTATGGGTGGGGAGATATGTGTGTGGGTGGGGATGTGTGTGTATATGGGTAGGGGTGTGTGGTTAAGGGATGTGTGGCCGGGGGATGGGTGGGTGGGTATAGGATGTGAGGGTGGGTGATTGTATATGGGTAATGTTGTGTGGTTAAGGAATGTTTGGTTGCAGGATGAGTGGGTGGAGGATGTGTGGATGGGTAGAGGATATGTGGGTGGGTGAGTGTGTGTAGGTTAGAAGATGGTGGGAGATGTTTGTATGGGTGGGCTGGGGATCTGTGAGTGGGCTGGGGAGATGGGAGATTATGTGGGTGGGTGCGGAATTTTTGTGTGGGTAGGTGAGGGATATGTGAGATGGTGGGGAGATGTGTGTGTGCATGGGGGAATGTGTGTTTGGCTGGATGGTTGGATGTGTGTGGGTGGAAGAGGATATGTGGGTGGGTGATTGTTGGTGGGTAATGGGACGGGTGGAGGATATGTGAGTGGGTGGGGAGATGTGTGTGGGTGGGGGGTGTCTGGGTTGGGAAATGTATGTATGCTTGGGGTGTGGGTGGATGGGATGTGTGGTTGGTGAGAGTATGTGTGGGTGGGGAGATGTGTAGGTGTGGGGATGTGGTGGATGGGTTGGGGCATGTATGTGTGCCTGGGGTGTGTGTGTGTGTGTGGTTGGGTGGGGGATGTGTGGGTGAATGGGGGATGTGTAAGTGGGTGGTGGATAGGTCTCATAACATGGTAATATGCATTGTTTATGTTTACAAAATTCATCTGACAATGTTTTTCCTATGCACTATTGATGAACGAAAGATGAGTGATTGGAAGGGCCGAATGTAAGACGGGCCTGCATGCCCAATTTGTTACCCTTTGAAAATAAAGTCTGTTCGTTCGTTCGTAGATTCCTGAGAGATTGACCACGGGGAAAATGACCGATGCGACAGAGCTGTTCATACTGAACAGGACACCGTTCTAAATGCCCCGACCTGGGACCAGGGAGGGGGAACGGGGTGTGAATCTCTGCTACAGGGGAATCACCCTGTATATTCTCTTGTATCGATTGGATATTGTACCTGCGGCACGGTATGACATAATCTCTGATGGATAATAGGGGATCTAACCAGGGGGGGGGGGGGGGGGGGGGGGGGGGTCTTGGATGCACTGCCATTGGCCCTACTTCAGGGCCATTCTGCCTCTTAGTACAACTAATTCACTAACCCTATGTGTTATGTAGCAGTTTTTTCAGGATAGGACAATCTCTCAGACACCAGTGACCAACAACCTCGGCCCAGCTCTACTTTCGTTCTGGAAAGATGACGCAGTGGGATAGCTGCCTGTTCGGTCCTAGACCCAGTTCGTCCTCGGCATCTGAGAGCAGCCAATGAGGGAGTCGGGTCCCTTATGGGAAGGGTCCACCCATCTGAGTAAGCATGGTCTGACTATCCGCGTATGGTAAGTTTGATTCATGCTGCTCTCACTGAGTGTTGTCCTCCACAGGTTCTACCTTTATGAGAGCGGAGTGACGATCTGGTGACGAGTCCACTGATAGGGACTATGACGAGTGTTGGTGTTAGCAGCCCGTGAGCACCACTACCAAGGCGAGAGGTATCCACTACCGAGAGCTACTTCTCAGTATGGGACCAGCTAACCCGTAGCCCACTCCACGTCTACCATACCAGTTTGTTCACCATGGCATCTACCTATTGCCTGACTCTTGATCCTACCTGGCAAGTTTCCTGGTGTTGTCATTGTCCCAGATGTGAAGATGACTGACTGCCTTTCCGCCAGCTAGACACGATGTCTTCACTCTCAAGTGCCTGGCCCATGTGGCTTATGATTCTGTTGAAGAACTATTTGAACTTTGATCGCAGTGTCACGATTCAGCTGTGGATTTACCTGATCGGTGATACCAGCGGTGTAGGTATGTTGAACTAAGGTGGTAGCATGGGCAGTTGTGACTTTCACTACCAGTGAGTGAGATATCAAAATCTCGCTATATCAGCAGTGCACCCGATACGTCCGGACTCTTCAGAGACGTGTCCTTGTTCCGCGGCCACACGAGAGACAGTAGACCTTACTAACCAGTGTGTGGGCCGGACTTCACTGTCATCATCAACCTGAGGTCCCCAGTGCCCGTGATTCGCCACGCCTACCGTCTGGTCAACGTGGAGAAGACTATACCTGACCGGAGGCTGGATACATTTGGTGAGGCTGGGGCGGAATTACCGCATAGCGTGGTACTTGGAACATGTTACTGTGATGACACTTCCTCCTTGAGGCGGCTCTAGTACTGCCATGTCTTATCTCGCCTAGATACCGCGAGGCCTTTCTCGGAGTCATCATCATCATCCTTATTCATTTTGTATAATACACCATCTTGTTATCATAGTTAGATACCAGAGTTGTGTCATGTATTCAGGACGAGGTTTGAAAGGGGTAACGTCCCTTGGTTGATAGCAAGGGAGATAGTGATCTAAAGGCTGGAGGGGTTGTGTAGATGAAGGTCATCTATGTCCCAAGTCTGAAGACATCCCGTTAGTAAGGTGAGATAGCAGGTTCCCCTCACCCCAGGGAGCGTTATGATACCGCCCACACTTATCGGCATGGCACATGATGATGATGATGATTTCAATGACAATTACTTATTGTTTCTATAAAGATAAATGAGTAGAGAGGTTCCAGTTTCTGCCCTAGGTTCAGATGTCACCATGTTCGAATGCTTGCATAGGGCTGGGCATTTTTACAAGAACCTGTCATTTCTAATGATATCAAGCAATTTTACAAGAACCTGTCATTTCTAATGACATCAAGAGTTCCCCTGGGTGTCTTGGGTAGTGAGAATGGATACCTTGCCCTCTTGGATAAGGGTGAAAAATAATATGTTCCGCATGAAAGTTGCACACATAAAAAAATCCCAATTCAATCTCAAATTGCCATTGCCATGGTAGAATTGAGTAAAAAATAAAGCCTACTGACAGGTATAAAGAGTCCATTGCCCTAGAGTGGAATCTGTCTACAGGAAGCAATCTTACACAAATGCATGCTAGAAGAATACACTGACCCCTCTGAACTAGCATCATCATCAAGTGCCTTGCTGACTGGCATGGGTGATCATGCTACCTCACATCTTGTGATCTCCAATGGCATGTATTAATTCATGTATTGACTCCCTTCCATGTAGGGCTGTACCGGATTCAAATTTTTGAAATCCGGCCAGAGCCGGATTTGGCCGGATTTATGAAGTGAGATCCAGCCGGAGCCGGAGCCGGATTTACAAATAAAAAAATAAAAATAAAATAACATACTACATCACTTGACTTAGGTGAGTGGAGTCACTCGACTGTTCATTACTGCAGTTCATTACTATAGACATGACAATGATGACATATACTCATATTAAATCATTTAAATGTAAAATAATTACATTCACAGTAGAATAAGTAATTAAGTAATATTAAGTTCCATAAGTTCAAGATGAAACATAATACATAAGCACATAATGCTAATTTAGTAATTTTAATTGTTAGTTTTCAGTTTCAGTTTTTAGTTTTCACATTGTTTTCAGTTGGCAAATTATCAGCTCTGTTACAACTCACAACAACAGTACACTGAACAGATTGAATTTATTGAAATACATTCATTTAGTAATTTCACTATTTCAGTCAGTCTTCATTATGGCTGTGAAGTTGAACTCTCAGAGTCAAGAAGAGACGAGTTGTATTTCAGGAAAATCAACGTCTCCGCATTTTCTGGTAAAAGGCTACTACGGTGGTCAGTGATAATGTCTCCTGCAGTACTGAACAGCCTTTCCAATGGCACACTTGTAGGTGGTGGTGCAAGAAATACCTGCGCCAGTCTAGCCATGCTTGGAAATCTTTGCTTATTGGCATGCCACCATGAAACTGGATCTGACTGTCGAGTTTGAAGTGGCTCTGACAGGTACTGTGTCACCTCAGTGTTAATGCTGTTGCCTTCGGCACTTGCAGAACGATCTGCGGTGGGATTTTCCTCGACAATTGTGTCAAAACAGCTCCATAGGCTGGACTCGTACTGTGTGGCAGTGCTCACAGAAGTCAAAACACTAGTACTACTACTACTAATAGTAGCTGATGGATCCTGTGGACTGACTGTGTTTGCTGAATCAATAATGGAGTTAGCTGCTAACAGCAGATGGGCTCGTGCATCAATTCTACCATGTTCGGAGAAGAAGCACAGCTTGAATCGAGGATCCAGTAGTGTGGCACAGGTGTAAATACTGTTGGATTCAATGTCCGCAAATCTGCTGCTAACAGCTTCAAGCAGGGCTGCTTTCATAGTTTTGATCCCAGCATCACTACCTTCTTTCTGGAGGAAAGCCATGAGTGTTTTCACTAATGGGATCACAACTGATATTGATGCCTGAGCTGCACTTATTTCACGTGTGATTTCTTCAAATGGTGCCAAAGTAGCTACCACATTCTCCGTGACTGCCCACTGTTGTGCCGTTAGCCCAGTTACCGAATCAATTTCAAAATTTTCAACACAGTACAGGCTGATGCTGCGCCGTTGTTCTAACAGACGTCGTAACATATAGAACGTTGAGTTCCACCGTGTTGTCACGTCCTGGATAAGCTGATGTTGTGGTAGGTTTAATTCATTTTGAAGTTCATGCAAACGACTGGTTGCTGAAGAAGAGTGTTTGAAATGTCCTACCAATTTTCTTCCAGTACTGATGATGCCAGCAACATACTTTTGACTCAAAAGACCATCACGCACACACAGCTGCAGTGTGTGTGCAAAACATCCAACACTTGAATAGCTGCCATCACGAAAGCATTTGGCAATGTTGAATGCATTGTCTCTCACAATAACATGGCACTTCTCACGTGCAATTGACCACTCATCCAGCATCATTTCAAAATGTGCAAGCAAGTTTGTGGCCGTGTGATGTTCATCACATGCAGTACAATGGAAGACTACACTGCGGAGAACGAAGGAGTCTGTTAACCAATGGACAGTGAGGCCCATAAATGACTGAGTGGTGTGTTCAGCTGTCCACGTATCTGTTGTGAATGATATGTAATCAGTGTCAGATATCATTGCTGCAATTTTTACCTTCAGATGTTTACACATGTCAGGAATGATATGTTCAGCAAAGTACTTTCTTGAAGGCAATTCATACCTTTTTTCCATTGTATGCATCAACTCTCTGAAACCTGGTCATTCCACTACTTGAAAAGGCTCCATATCTATGGCTATCATTCGGGCTACGGCAGCATGAATGCGTTTAGCATTGGGACTGTTGATGTCCCAAATTTTGGCCCGGTCCCATGCCTGCACAATTGACTGCTGGGTACTGCTGCTTGCTTTGTGCAAACACGGTCCCAGATTCATCATAGATGTGGTCGCCAATACACTGGCCTTCAGTGATGCTTTCTTTTCCATCATTTCGTCATAGCTTTTCTTGTGCATCGATCGCAAATGGGTCTGCATTGATGATGTTGACCAGGTGGAGAAGGCGGAGGAACAGATTAAGAACCCATATGTGGAAAGAATGAGATTGCGGGGGATCGGCAGGGGTTCTGGAAGAATCTCAAAACAGAGGGAAGACCAGGAGAACTTTTAATCAGATAGCGGTGGGAATGATTAGTAGTGTGACTCTTTGCTGGTTGTTGAATGAGGGGACGGAGCACGTATGGGAATGTCCTGAGTGCAGTGATGTCGGTTCTTAGCTCAACTCAACTCAACTGTTAGGTGTAGATAACAAGGCAGAGGTTAAGGAACATTAAGAACCTCTTGCACAACGTCATTCATCATCATTGGCACCTTGCCGTCTTGACAGATGATAGTTTGTGCTTCAAAAAGGCATAACTTTTACCCATGGCGGTAGCGAATGTGACTGATAAGGCTAATTCCCGCTGTAAATGTTCGTTCACAGTGGGTGCATGTGAACACGTGGTCATTTCCACCATCATGCACCATCTTACGTCTCACACGCTTGGTGTGTGACTTATCTGCAATAATTTTCTCCTTTATCTTTATTCCATTTCTGATATTTGCCCTCCATGCAACATGTTCAGCGGCGACTTGCTCCCAATGTGCATTATCAATACCTGTATCAATCATGTCCCGCTTACACACATCTTTGTATCGTAGTAGAGGCCGACCCTGAGATCTCTTACCCATCTGTAATTCACCAAAAAAGATGTCCTTTGGTATTCTACCATCATCCATCCTCCTAAGATGTCATATCCATCTAAATCTATGAAGACTGAGCATGGAATAAACCATCACACAACCTGATCTTTCCAATACTTCAGTATTTGTGATTTTGTCTTGCCACTTAATACCAAGAATTCTTCGCAGACACCGCATATGAAAGCTGTTTAAACTTGGTGTGAATAAGTTGTCCAGGTTTCACTGCCATAAAGAAGAGTACTAAGGACACAGGCTTGATAGACAAGGACTTTCGTTTTGGCAGTAAGCTTCCTGTTCTCCCAGACTATTTTTATTAACCTGTTCATTGGTAAGGCAGCAACAACAATGAACAGATTAAGCACAATGTCAGCAAACTAATTAATATGAGTACATGTATCTTTTCTGTGGCAACAGACAGATGTGAGTCATGGACCATTTTAAAGAAACTTGGGGCTTTTAAAGTTAAATATTACAGAAAAGTTCTCAGAATATCGAGGTCCAAGAAGAAGACAAATACTGACATTCTACGAGATCTGAACATCGAGGTCAACTGGCATAATAGTGTGTCCTGTCTAGGAAACTGAAATATTTTGGCCATATTAAACATCACATGAAATCAAGAAAGATCTAAAACCTCACGGAGCAGACAATTAAAGACAGAGATATATAATACAGGAAGGCCCCGCTATACGTCGCTTCGGTTTATGTCATTTCGCTATAATTTCATCACAAAGGGGCATAACTTCACTTTATGACGCTATGTTCCCCTATAACATCATCACCTGTGCTGCAATGCTGCGTTAGCGTCACCATTTTACCGTTTATGTAGTGTGTTTTTCCAGGATTTTATCGTGTAATCACGCATAATTATGAGTTCAAAGCGCAGAGTAAGTGCTGATAGTGTATCTGGTTGTAAGAGAACCAGGAAAAGTGTTACTCTTGAGGTGAAGTTAGATGTGTTACGTCGTTTTGAGGCTGGCAATCGCGTTGTTGATATCGTTAAAGTCCATGGTTTACTTCCAACCATGGTAAGGACAATTCGTGCAGGTGCTGACAAAATCAAAGAGTTTGCTAAAACGTATCCCCGTTGAGTGCTTCCAAGATCACTCATACCAGAAGTACTCTTACTGAGAACATGGCAGTGCTATTAGTCGTCTGGATTGAAGACCAGTACCAACCTGTGTATACTAATAATATGCCTGTGAGCAAGATGGCTACCCAAGAGATAGCAAAGTCTCTCTATGAAGATCTAGCTAAGAAAGCGAGTGAGAGCAGTACTAGTAGTGCGGATGATAGTTTTTGAGCGAGTCGTAGTTTTAATGCCTCTCTGCCCCAATAATTCTACAAATCGCCCTCCAACCCACCTCTATTTAGCCAATAAATATCAACAACCATCAAAATAAACATTACATAATACATTTATTTCATTTAATTCTATGGGAAACAGTGTTTCGTTATATGTCGTTTCATTTAAAGTCGCGTTTTCCAAGAACATAACCCTAACGTTAGCCGGGGCTTTCCTGTACTGGAAGAACATGGAGGGAACTGCAGAAAATAGCAAGTTAGTTAGTCACAATCCACATGAAAATAGAAAAAAAGCAAAAGATAGGATGGCTTGGCATGGGGGATAAAGGGCAGAAGAAGACTATTAGAATATAGTTCAACATATTGTTCAGTATACAGTTCATTGCTTGCTGATGACAAAGTTGAATTATCATCTACACTTAACCCTGAATCTAACAATCTTTGTTAACAATGCCCTAAAAATAGGACATTAATTCTTTGTGTCTCTTGCAATGCACCATGCGTGACCAGATTTTATCAAAACCCTCTTTGGATAACAACCACCGTCAAATTAATATCCTGTGTGGGTAAAACCGTGGGCAACCGCTATTTGTGGCTGACTCAGTTGCAGGATTATTACTCTGAACCAGGGATGAACCCTAATATAACTTCTCTTTGAGGTTGAATGGAGTAGGGTATTGGTATAATAAAATTGAAACAATACATGATGTGTCACTAAACTGTTCTTGTTTGGTCTCAGCATAATGAAGAAATCTGCCTATTTATTTTAAAATGTAAAACAGTATGTTTCATACAAGCTCTTTGAAAGTAATGTTCTTGTTATTGTCTATTGTGGTTATTGCCAGTGTTGGACATTTGCTATGAAACAGAGAGTTAATTAACACTGATATTGTGTCTATTCTGGAACCTAACAAGTCAATTAACACATAGTGTGTCTATTCTGGAACAGAAATAGTAAATTAACACTGGTACTGTCTATTCTGAGACCATGAGTTAATTAGCACTGATGTTGTGTATATTCTAAGACAGAGTTAATTAACAGTGCTAATATGTCTATTGACTGAAAATAAAGAATTAATTAACCCTGGCATTGTGTCTATTCTGAGAAAGAGAGCTAATTAACACTGATGTCATGTCTATTCCGGAATTGAAAAAAAATTAATTTACACTTATATCATGTCGATTCTGTGACCCAGAAAGTTAATTAACACTGCAGTGTGAAGATTATTTATTAGCAAGAAAACGGGTTAAAGTAAAGAAAAAGTGGTCCTACACTACTACTACACCTCTCCGTGTTTAGACTACACAGTTAGTTAAAAGTTAGTTGCACATGCTTTACAGGACATTGCAGTAAACAACAGCAATTTTTGTATAACAGTTTAGAAATTAGTTTTTAAAAAATTACTAATTAGTAACTGGCTGTAGTTTAGTTTAGCATTAACAGTATACATTACAGAAATAAAGACAATGCTAAACTAACCACAGTCTGTAACTGTAATATTGTAATCATCAGTGTAAGTATTCCGGCTCAAAATTCTTCTCGATATGGATATGATGATTGATAATAAATGGCTATTTTTTGTAAACAAAGAAATAAAAACTGGTAAACTGTTAAGAATAATTTGTCATTTCACAAAATCAAAACTGACACTGTGTAACTGATTTACTCTAAGTGGGTCTATTTATTAATAACTTAGATAAGATTTCAATTAATCTATCTTTATTTACTTATATATATATATATATAGAGAGAGAGAGAGAGCTCGCGCTATGTAAAAAGAATGGAGAATGGGTCGTTGCGCGGTTACCGGCTTTCTAACCTGCTCAAGAACCATGATCTACAAACAGAAACAAAATAAATACCTGAGGAGTGAGAGACTGAGTCATTGACTCATTCGTTTCAATTTCTAGCTTACTTATACTACCTCGAAAAACATAATCACTTCAAAATAGCCATAATTAATTAAGTAATTAATCAAGGAATATGATGATTACCTTTTTCTGTAACTGTTCCCTGGGCGATAATGGTGACAAATGCAGAGTATTAAAAGTGGAAGTAGAAGAGGCCAGACATTGCTGGCATTCTTGACGTCTGGACGATTCTCCGAACTGAAACTCGGAATCTGTCGGCTCTTCCTTGTGCTTGACGTCACTGTATTGTGTGTACTTTGGTAAACGTTGTGGTTAGTGCATGGTCTTGGCAACACTGTGGTTAGAGATTCAAACCCCAATTAGCGCTTGAGATTTTTTTTAAATAGACAAATACACGCCCGTGTGTTAAAAGGGAAGCAAAGGACAGTAATACTAATCATCATCATCAAGTGCTGTGCCGGCTGGCGTGGGCGTTCATGACTGGTTTTCTGTATGAACTCCGCTGTTGATATTCCTCCATGCCACCACCGTCTCAAACCATCCAGCATCATTTCTCTCGGTCTGCCTCTGCCTCTCTTCCTCTCGGTCTTTCCTGTTGTCAAGATGTTCTCCAATGTTCTATTCTCATCATATGACAAAACAAAAGCTGTTATTGTTGTATATAAAATATAATATTCTAGTTTCATAGGCCTCTTTCAGACAATCGTTTTTAGTTACTTTGGCAGTCCAAGGAATTCGTAACATGCGTCTCAGGAACCATGTCTCTGTTGCTTCCAAGTTCTTCCTAATTTGTTCATTTACATTCCGAGATTAACAGCCTTACAGCAAAACAGGTTCTATATAGCATTTCAGCACTCTCTTTCTTACATTCAATGATAGTGATTTATTGCATAAGATATTCTTCATTTTCTGAAATGCAGCCTTTGCTTGCCCTATCTGCTCTTAACCTCTGTTGTGCATCTTCCATCTGATATTATAAGTGTCCCTAGGTATTTAAAACTGAGTAGAGTTGAGTTAAAAACCGACATCACTACACTCAGGACATTCCCATACATGCTCCGTCCCCTCGTTCAACAGCCAGTAAAGAGTCATACTACTAATCGTTCCCACTGTTATCTGATTAAACGTTCTCCTGGTCTTCCCTCTCAGTTTTGAGATTCTTCCAGAACCCCTGCCGACGCCCCCCCCCCCCCCCTCAAACTCATTCTTTCCACATATGGGTTCTCAATATGTTCCTCGGCCTTCTCCACCTGGTCCCACAAGCGCACGACCACCTCCCCCTTGTCCATAGGCAAACTACCACCAAGAGGTGCATTCCCTGCTAGCCTATCACTACTATCAGCCTGTTCATTCCCCCGTACCCCGGCATGGCCAGGGCAAAATATCCATACAATTCTCACAATCTGTGACCTCTGTAGCGACGAGAGCCATTCCACACGAAACATTCCTTTCTCCACCGTACTAAGCATACTCATTGAATCCGTAATTCATTTTTTTTTAAACGTGTGTTGCAGTAGTCTCCTCTCCGCTGTTACGGTTCACCAGGAACGAGTCGCTGGAACCTCTTGCCCCCGGGTAGATTGGGCGTTAGCTATTACAGAGGCCAATCTAGGAGACGGAAAACTCCGATTATAAACCACCAAATTTAAGGTGGACCGACGTGCCGAGAACTGAATGGGCACGGGTGAGCTGGTCGTGAACGTGGAACGTCTGGTATGCGGGCGGGGCGGCGTCAAGCGTATGGACTCCTGAGGGACATCCCCTGCCCCTTCCCTAGCAGGCAGGCTCTACTAGGGTGAACGATTATACCCTGCCTTAATTTAAAACTATCCACTAATACTAATACTGTAACTTATATGCATGTCTCATGAGACGACTATTGAACATTGACAAAGGACTGGCTTCCCCGTCACTACTTTATTAGTAGTTAGTTAGTTGCATATCCTTTACAGGACGTTGCAGTCAACACCAGCATTATTTGTTGTTGTTGTGATCTCTTGACAAGTTTACGTTCAGTAGTTTGCAATTGCTTTCTGAACGACCGGCACCCATATCAAATCCTAAAAAACCTTCGCAACGTGGTCTGCTGCCAAATTGCACGTAACTGTGTTTCGAACGCAGGTATGCAGGATCACGAACCACTTCCGTAACACCTTCACCACCAAGCCGGCTTATTAGTAATATTATCAACTATGAACATTTTTTTTTTTTCCGCGTTTCCATCCTGTTTCAGGATATTGCGGTCAACACCAGCATCTTTCAGCTGTATGTTGATTCCTAGGCTAGATTACGCTCATCAGCACGCCACGACTTTCTGAGCGACCGGCTCCATACTCTCATAAGTCACTTTTGCGATTCGAACCACTGCTAATTCTCGTCGCGTCACGTGACGAGAGTATTCGGGGTTAGCGGAGAAAGCTGCTAACCCCTCGGCCACGGAGCTGGTATATGAACATGTCTAAAGAAAATAAAAACAACCAAGATGAAAGAAATCTGTACTTCTGGAAGAAGTTGAGTTGAGTTGAGCTGAGCTCAGAACCGACATCACTGCATTCAGGACATGCCCAAACGCGCTTCACACCCTCGTTCAAACTCCAGCGAAGCGTCACACTACTAATCGTTCCCACCGCTATCTGATTTAAAATTCTTATGGTCTTGCCTCACAGTTTTGATAGTCTTCTAGAACCCCTGCCGATCCCCCGCAATCTAATTCTTTCCACATACGGGTTCTCAGTCTGTTCCCCAACCTTCTCCACCTGGTCCCACGTGCGCACAACCACCTCTCCCTTGTCCATAGGTAATCTACCACCAAGAGGTGCATTCCCTGTCAGAATATCACAGAATATCAGCCAGTTTTTTGTTTTGTTTTTTGGTTTTTTTTTTTACCCACACTCCCGCGTCCAAAAAAAAAAAAAAATCCATACAATTCTCACAATCTGTGACCTCTGAAGCAAGGTGAGCCATTCAACACGAAACATTCCTTTCTCCACCTTACTAAGCATGCTCCTTGAGTCTGTAATGAATACAATGTGTGTTGTTGCAGTGGTCTCCACTAACCAACAGAATGTCCCTTTTACTGCTTCCACCTCCATTCTCATGCTGGAGGTCGTAGACTAATTTTTTATTTTCAAGAATCTTTCATTAGCCTTCGCAATGAAACTCCAATCACAACGTCTGTATCTCTCCACTGATCCATCGATGTTAGTTAGTTCCAACTTCATGGCAACGGGTCGTCCCCATTATGCTCCGTTCCTGTGCCAGTGAATATCACACAAAATGCTCCCCACTGTCCAATGTGAAAAGTGGAACAGACAGGAGTCTCGGCAATCCAACAGCCCGCACAGGTGCACTGTGCATAATGCCGCCGCCAGAATGCCAACACAAAAGTCATCCACGAAAACCACAGTTCATCGTCGATGGAATCGGCAGTCTCCCCCGATGTGTCTCCATCTTGACGTGGTGGGGGAGCTTGCGTGTCCCATCGACCACATTCGCTTGCCGCTGGATGAAAAACTACATATCGGACAGCTTATGGGATAGGGACCAAACCAAGAGAGACACAACCTGCTGCCCTGCAGGTTCGACTGAGGATAGCAGTCAAAAATTTAAATCAGGCGCACGAAGGCAAAAGATCTGGTCCGGACAATACCCTAAGGCTCTCTGTCGAGGGTTGAGGCTGAACACCTCTAAGCCACAAACCCTCGGATCTGAGAGCCGGGCCCATACCCACCCTCCGAAAAATAGAGGTGAGATACTGTGCAAGCTACATGCCCAGTTCTGATACTTGTTCGAAGGCTCTCAGCTGGGGGATATGAGGGATTCCCGGAAGAGTGGGTCTGGCCGTTTCTCGTTCACTGCTGCACGGAGGTAAGGTGCTGAGCCGGCAGCACATGTAGCCTACCTCTTGAGCGAGTACAAAAAAGTCAGAGAAGTGCCCCAGTCGAATGGAATGGTTACGAAAACTGTCTGTATCTAACCCATAGAGAGTAGACAAAAGTGGAAAAAACGTCTCAATAACACGAAATGGAACGCAAGGCTAGCGAACCATTGCGTGGCCCGAAGTCAAAAGCAAAGCTTACCGAGTGGATGACACCCACAGTCTGACCGATCCTGGTGTGTGCTTGAGCGGCCAGTGGCAATCGAGATGCCCAACACATGGAAGTGAGAAACTAAAGCAGCCATGAGCAGGACGTGGCAACTCCTCGGGTGAGCCCAGTCTCAGAGCAATATGTTCCGGCTCTGCAAGTATGGAAGCCTCCTTGGATAGCGAGAGAATGCCCATGATCTGCCCCTGCCTTCCCTTGAGGGTTGACCATGATGTCGTTGACCGTTCTATCCTGACCAGCTGAGATGCGGGCGGCATCACAACAATAAGTCTAACGTGCCTCGAAACCCGAGGAAGGCTAACCTCATTAAAAAATGCCCGCCGAAGCCGGAATTGCTGGCCTACGGGTGGCAAAATAAAAACTGGCACTACGCATTTACGTCCGAGTGAAATGTCTCGTCCGAATGTCTCTCGTGCTAGGAACAGCTCTGACTACCTAGTTTCCGAATGCCGCTCTTGCTCGGAACAGTTCTGACTAGGCAGTTTTCCTAATGTCCGCCGTGCCTGGAACAGCTCTGAAGGGCACAATGACAAGCACATGTCCGAAAACTCGCTGAGTGGATGCCCAATATATTGAAGTGAGGAATCAAAGCAGCCATGAGCAGGACGTGACGATTCCCTCGGTAAGCCCAGCATCAGGGCGCTATGTGTCGGACCTGCAACCATGGAAGCAACCGTGGATGGCGGAAAATGCTATGGACTGTCCCTGCCTTCCTTTGAGGGATGACCGTTGTCTTCGACCGTTCCAACTTGGCCAGCGGTGTAGCAGATGGCACTGCAAAAGTGAGAGTCTCCCAGGAATGCTACCTGGTCAAAAAAGCACGCTAAAGTCGATGTGTTGGCCTACGGGTTTCTGCCCAAGGGCGCATAACAGACACACCGCAATCACATCTGAAAAAACACTCCGGATGAACGAAAAGAAGAAGAAGAATCGGCAGTCACCAGAAAGACCTCAGTGACCCGGGTTTTATCACATGGATCTGTCTCTGCCCGCAGGGCGACCCGCCGAAAGCGTCGCATAAAGCACGAACTCCATAGCTCCTGGGCCGCCTCCCAGGAGTTTCCTGAAAAATGCACTCGAGAACCAAAAAGGCAAATCAGTCAATTCAGCAACAGCCGGTAACCATTGTTCCGAACATGCAGGTCACTGTACAAACAAAAGCGGATATGCAAAAACATTCCACGTGAATATCACAGCTCACAGAGTCGCGCCACGCACTCAGTAGCAGGGCGACAAAGATAAATACTCCAGAGGCCGTAGCGGTCCAATGCCTAACCACCATACATGGATGTAGATCACTATGTCACCTTGATGTGTATTACTCTGGATCAGCTATTGCGCCTCAAACTCTATGCCGCCCGCCGCCCATTCTCTGCACTCACGACTCAGTGTTACTATTACATTGTGCCAGTCCAACATACCTTCCTGTATTTTATCCCACTCTTTTTCACGATTGATGGTCTCTAGATCACACACTTGCCGTATAGATATTTCTGTCTCTGCCATCCAGGACCTGCCTCGTCTTAATCTATGACCTTTGACCATATACATGGCTTCATGCAGGGGGTGATCCCTATCTGCAATAACTCTCATGTACAATTTGGCCTGAAGGGCCCTATGTCTATCCGCCAATGTTGGTAGCGCCATGATATGTCCCATGCATATAATTGGCGTGATTTTGTGCACCCAAGGATCACCCGTATGGTCGCATTCTTTATACGCTCCAACCTTTCATGCTGGCTATTTTATACTGTCAGCAACCCCAACACATACTCAATGACATAAATTATTAACTGCTGAAAGAGCATGTAAGGCATTTACGAACATTTTGTGCCGCCCGGAAAGAGGTATGACGCAATTCTGAGAATGCCGTGTCTGGATACCCGACTTACCAACTTTCACCTAGGAACATCTGTGGAATTTGCGCCTTGGTACGGTAGCGTGTGGTAGATTTTCTCAGTATGATGCAACTCTTCTAAATGCCACCCCTTACATGTTTTTTCTTTAAAAATGCTGCCCCCTTATGAAGCCCCTTTACGGTGCCGCCTAATGCGACCGACTCTCTGTATCATAGCATGCACGACCCTGCCTTGGTATGTTAGAACTATGTATGAATTGGGCATGACAGTGCAAGTGGAATGGGAAATAAAATATTAAAGGATTCGCATCTTGGGATGCTTGCTTGCTTGCTTGTGTTCGTTGGCTTGAGCTCCAACGCGAAGTCCTGTATGTCGGATGAAGGCATCCTGTTGTCCAACATCAGTGTGATGTCTTACAGGACCTGAGGTTTGCGTGAGTATCCGTTGTCCCATGTCTGGCTTATTGGTGTGCAGACTGGTGGTTCCTCGCCGTACAGGCAGACACTCTCCGACTTCGGAGGAATCGGCGATCCTATTGACTTCAGCCAGGACCCCGAAGGGACCTGTTGCCCAGGACGCTCGACGAGGACGCGTCAATAGGTCTTGGCCAGTATATAACCCGGCCCTGGTGCTTGGAAACACCTCTGCGTCCCGCATCTTGGGATAATGCGAAACAAGATGGAAATAAGTTGGCAAAAAGCCTCTAACCAGAGATTAAACGGTGCAGTTCTCTGCCCAGACAGAGAGAAATGTCCCTCAACCTTGAATGGATGACACTATTGTTACCTAAGGAGCCGGAGAAAGCACCAGCAAAGTTGGAAGCTGTGAGTTCTAGAGTTAATAACAGAAACATTTAGATCAGCAAAAACGAAAATAGGCATAAATGTGGTTCAATTTTACATACTAACAAATGATAACGATGAATCAGCCAAAGCCCCCCCCCCCCCCCCCTCCGATATGTCTCCACCTTGTCGCGGTGGAGGGGGAGGGCTTGCGTGTCCCAGTGACCCCAATTGCTATGCCGACGGAAGCACAACTACATGTCGTACAGCTCTTGTGGTAGGGGCCAGACTAAGCGAGACACACAACCTGCTGCTCTGCAGGTAAACAGGATAGCAGTCAAAATCTAAATCAGGCGCACGAAGCCACTAATTCTTGGTCCGGACACATACTCTAAGGCTCCCAGCCGAGGAAAATGACTGAACGCCTCTAAGCCATAAACCCTTGGATGTGAGAGCCGGGCCGATACCCAGCTACCGAAAAGTGGAGATGAGATACTGAGCACGCTACATGCTTAGTTCAGATACTTGTTCGAAGGCTCTAAGCTGGATGATATGAGGGATCCCCGGATGAGAGGGCTGGCCGTTTCTTGCTCACTGACGCACGGAGGTAAGGTGCTGAGCCGGCAGCACATATAGCCTACCTCGTGAGCGAGTACTAAAGATAGAAAAAGTGCCCCAGTCGCACGAAATGGTTACGGAAAATGTCTGTATCTTTACCCATAGAGAGTGTAGTCAAAGATGCAAAAACGTCTCATTAACACGAAATGGAACGCTCGGTTAGCGAATCCATTGCGTGGTCCGAAGTCCGAAACGAAAGCTTACCTAGTGGATGTCGTCCGACTGTTCCTAGTTTGTGCTTGAGCGACCAGTGGCAAGCGAAATGCCCAATACATGGAAGTGAGGAATAAAAGCAACCATGAGCAGGACGTGGCAACTCCTTGGGTGAGCCCAGTCTCAGAGCAATATGTGCCAGCTATGCAATTATAGAAGCCTCTTTGGATAGCGGGGAATGCCCATGGTCTGCCCCCGCCTTCCCTTGAGGGTTGACCGTGATGTCCTTGGCCCTTCTACTTTGACCAGCTGAGATGAGGGCGACACCACAACAGTAAGAGTCTAACGTGCCTCGAAACTCGAGGAAGGCTAACCTCACTAAAAAATTCCAGCCGAAGTCGGAAATGCCGGCCTACGGGTGGCAAAATAAAAATTGGCACTACGCAACTACGTCCGAGTGAAGTGTCTTTCGTGGTCAGAAAAGCTCTGACTAACTAGTCTTCCGAATGTCCTAACGTTCGAAACAGCTCTGACTAGCTAGTTTCCGATTGTCCCTCGTGCCAGGAACAGCTCTGACTACCCAGTTTTCCGAATGTTCGTCGTACCCGGAACAGCTCTGACTATATTGTCCCCGGGCACAACAACAAGCACATGTCCGAATCAAAAACTCGCTGAGTGGATACCATCTGCAGACCGGTCTGGTTTGTGCTGGAACAGCCCTGGGCGAAGGAAATGCCCAATATATTGAAGTGAGGAATTAAAGAATCCATGAGCAGGACGTGACGATTCCCTCGGTGAGCCCAGCACCAGGGCGCAATGTGTCGGCTCTGCTACTATGGAAGCCACTCTGAATGGCTGAAAATGCCATGGAATGTCCCTGCCTTCCCTTGTGGGATGACTGTGAAGTCTTCGACTGTTCCAACTTGACCAGCTGGGATGTGGACGGTACCACAAAAGTGAGAGTCTCCCAGGAATGCTAACCTGGTAAAAAAAAACGCACGCAGAAGTCGGATGAGTTGGCCCAAGGGTTTCGGCCCAAGGGTGCGTAACAGCACTCCGCAATCACATCTGGAAAAAAAAAAAACACTCCGGATGAACGCGAAGAAGAAGAAGAAGAAGAAGAAGAAGAAGAAGAAGAAGAAGAAGAAGAAGAAGAAGGAAAAAGAAGAAGAAGAAGAAGAAGAAGAAGAAGAAGAAGAAGAAGAAGAAGAAGAAGAAGAAGAAGAAGAAGAAGAAGAAGAAGAAGAAGAAGAAGAAGAAGAAGAATCAGCCAAAGAGTAATTTTACATGAAATACCTAAATACTGTAGGTAATCAAAGAAGATAATTACATATCCTTTACAGGACGTAGCAGAAAACTCAAGCATTTTTTGGCTGTATGAGCAAGTTTACGTTCAGTAGTTTGCCATTGCTTTCTGAACGACCGGCGCTCATACCATTGTATAGAAACCAATGCAAGGCGATCTTCTTCCAAATCGCCCGCAGCAGTGTTTCGAACGTGGCATGGGGATTACGAATTGCATTCATAACCTCGTCGCCATAGTGCAGGCTATCAAAGAGCAGGTAATCAAAGAAATGATAATATCAGCATGTTTACTAGTGACCTGTGCCAAGATAGGATCGGATAACAGTAAGAAATGCTGTTATTAGACAGACAGTAGGATCAACACCCTGTGCCACATTTATTGAAAGACAGAATATTAAGTGGTTTGGTCATGTCGTTAGAATGCAACACCGTCAACTACCATCACTGACCTTACATCAAAGATCATCTGCGATGAGACCAAGAGGACGGCCTAGAAGACAATTTAAATAGATTGACGACATCAACGACATTGTACAATCACACGGATTGACACTATCACCAGTGCCACCCATCGGGCGATGGAGCGCAAATTATTCCTCGCTTGACGCTTGACGACCATCATCATCATCAAGTGCCGTGCCGGCTGGCGTAGGCGTTCATGGCTCTCCATAGATCTCGGTCTTTGGTTTTCTGGATCAACTCTGGTGCTGATATTCCTCCATGCCACCGTCTCAATCCATCCAGCATCACTTCTCTTGGTCTACCTCTGCCTCTCTTCCCCTCGATCTTTCCAGTTGTTACGATGTTCTCCAATGCCTCTCTTCTCATCACGTGACCGAAGAAAGATGTTTGTCTCTGTCTTATTGTTGTATATAATGTTCTAGTTTCATTAGCCTGTTTCAGGCAGTCGTCGTTAGTTACTCTGGCAGTCCAAGGAATTCGCAACATTCGTCTCAGGAACCACATCTCTGTTGCTTCTAATTTCTTCTTAATTTGTTCATTTACGTTCCAAGATTCACTGCCATACAGCAAAACTGGTTCTACATAGCATTTCAGCACTCTCTTTCTTACATTCAGTGATAGTGACTTATTGCATAAGATACTCTTCATTTTCTGAAAAGCGGCTTTTGCCTGCCCTATTCTACTCCTAATCTCTGTTGTATATCTTCCATCTGATGTTATAAATGCCCCTAGGTATCTAAAATTATCAACTTGGTTAAGGATTTTCCCTTCTATTTCTATGTCACATTTTGGTGTCACCATTTTCTTTGATATTACCATTGTTACTGTTTTCTTGATATTCAAGGAGAGTCCTTTCCTTGCACTCTCTGTTACTACAACGTCTAATAATTGTTGTAGGTCTGTTGAATTATCCGCCACCAATACTGTGTCATCTGCATAGCGTATATTATTTATATTATAACCTCCAGCTAGTATTCCTGGCATCTCTTTGATCTCTCTCATTATTACTTCGCTGTACAGGGAGAAAAGATCTGGTGACAAGACACACCCTTGTCGTACTCCTAGCTTTATCTGTTCGTAACTACCCTCTTTATTTCCCATTTTAATTGCTGCTACTTGGTTCCAGTAAACATTCTTTATTATTCTTACATCTTTTCCATCAATGTTGATATCTTCCAACATTTTAATCAGTTCATCATGTTTTACTTTATCAAATGCCTTAGTATAATCTATGAAGCACAAATATATGTCTCTCTGTTTCTCTATTGACCTTTCTATTAGTGTCCGTAATGTATAAATTGCATTGTTTGTGCCCTTTCCTTCCACAAATCCATACTGTTCTTCACTAATTTCCATTTTTATTTTCTTTTTGATTCTTCTCATTATGATTCTGAGTAGAAGCTTAGTGATATGGTTTATAAGGTTAATTGTACGAAAATCTTCACAATCAATTGCTCCTGGTCTTTTTGGTATAGCTATAAATAAAGATTTCAGCATATCACTGGGTAAATATCCACTGCTGTAAATATCATTCAACATTTTGGTTAATATATCTACTCCAAATTCTCCCAATACTTCTAATTCTTCTATTGTGATTTCATCTGGCCCAGCTGTTTTTCCTTTCTTCATACGTTTCATAGCGTCAGCGACTTCTTCTTTCAGAATAGGTGGACCTTCTCTTTTTGTATCTTTAATGGAATTTAATTCAATTTTTTTTGCATTGCTCGTTTAACCAACTTTCTTTAGCCTTCCCACATTTATCTACGACAGAAGTGGAAAATGATGATGATGATGATGATGATGATGATGATGATGATGATGATGATGATGAAGCGGTCTTGGGGTAATAAACGAAAATGGAAAATTATTCACCAGTTTCCGTGCCGTGAATCAACTTTACTTCCCAGGACATTCCAAAGCAAACCGGGGTTCACCAGTCCACAATACCGAAAATTAAATTTATCATATTTGAATTCGTAACAACGCTAGATCACGTCTTCGTCTTATGGTGTTGGTCATCATGTCTGTCCACAAAAATGCCAATTATTTCTGTCACTCAATACTCAAGGAAAGTCTTTACGCAAGCATTAATCCGATAGATATATGTTCTGTTCAGGACTCATGCGTCTTGAACGTCTGCACATCGAACGCAAAATTTATAACTCAGTCTCCCAGAGGTCTTGCAACTATTTAATGTCAAACTGTGGCTATCGTTTATTGTTAACCCGATCACGTTGAGAATTTGCTTCTGATAAGGGTATATGATATTCTGGTAATTTGCAAAAGGTCTTACATTAATTGATGTACATTTATGTCTTTTTTTTTTTTTTTTTAAATTCGCATATCCTTTACAGGACATCGCTGTCAACAGCAGCATCTTTCAGCTGTCTGTTGATTTCTTGGCAAGATTACGCTCAGTAGTTTGCCATTGATTTCTGAGCGGCCGGCTCAGTTATCCCGCAGGTCACCAGCGGGAGTCGAACCGCTTCCAGCTCTCGCCCGCTACGAGACTGCGTGATAAACGGGATTACGGAGAAAGTGTTGTAATGATAAATTCGTAATTTTGAGACGACGTGCTCCAGTTCATCAAAATCTTTCTATTGTCGAATGCATAATTGGATTTAATTCATATCTTGTTTTAATGGGCTAATCATGTTTTATGATACAGGGAATTCCTTTATTTCCTTTACAAACAACTTAACCGCCACCTCCTCACGGTTATGTGCACATTCCCCCTCCCCCCTCCTTCCCCCACCATGACTTGTTTTTACAGGTTATTTAAAATGCCAAATTGGCGTAAGTGGTTATGCAAAACTATATTACAGTTGCAAATAAGAACAAACTTAATAAAAATGAAATTATTGAAATTTATAATTATTTAATACAAATTAATAGTCCCGTTTCCATAATATTAACAACACAGAACAATATTTAGATATGGTAATTTTTTCAAATAAACGAGAATTTCTGGCTTTATCTGTAATCCCCGGTATCTAAACTCGTGACAGTCACAACTTCCGTTTTCTGTGACCGCTGTATTCAATCAGGACAGAAGGTAGCAGACGCCGACCAAGGACGAGAAGTAGAAGTTGTAACAATGTCTCAGAGTAATGCAGGAATTCAGAGGCTGTTGGATGCAGAGAAGAAGGCATCATTGTTAGTTGGTGAGGCCCGAAAACGTAAGTTGTGAAGTACTCAGTTCCGTATTTGTTAAATTTGACTAGTTTAGTAGTTAGTTGGTTTGTAATGAACAGCTGACTTCTGCAGGTTTGATCATGGATTGTCAATTGTGATTTTCAAATTGAGTAACTATTTACTAATGAGATCACCACAGACAGATAGGCCCCGAAAAACCAAATCTAATGGTACCTCAATGATGCATGTGTGTCAATTCTAAGCGGAGATATTCACATTTGAGTGTGGGGATCTTGAACAAAAATATTTCTCAGATTTCTCTCTCTGAGCAGCTCTCCTTTGTGTCGCAATCAGTGTCCAACAAAATGCCTCCAACAGACACTACCATTGAGAACAATAATCAGAGATGCAAAAATACAAGACACATGCTGCAGATTAATTAGAAAATACTAATTTAACAGTATCTTCTTATTTACAGTTAATTCTAAAATAATAAATTGTACTCTCACCGCCAGTCCCTGCAAGATTGTCTCTGATGGGTCATAGACAGATATGAAAACTGACTTCAAAAATATGTTCTGTCATGTTAAATGATAAAAAATAGTAAAGGTATACAGATAAATTATTAATAATCTGTAGCCTTCTAGTCGCTGTGATTTTAGTAGTTCAAATTGCACATTTTGAGTGGTAAAAACTGTAGTTGTCGATCCGATCGATAATGCAGAGCCACCATTTTGGATTTCCATTCACAAAAACGAAAGAACATGTCCGCAGAAATATTTGTTTCCTTCCACCAATCATTGACGATCATCAATGAAACTTTCCACATATATGTAAAAACAGATGCAGAATTCACATATCTTCTTCTTCTTCTTCTTCAACATTCCGAGCCATTGAGGTTCTTTGCTGCAGATACAATCCATCTCCATTCATCTCTCTGGTTGACCTTCTCTTGCCAGTCGTTGATTCCAAGTGCTTGTAGGTCTGTATATATATTATAATCTGAGGGCTTACGAGAACAGCATAGAAAATAAAATTAATTACCCCATGCCAAAATATTTTAATTATATAAATGACAAAGGTAATTTCAACCAATCGCTATGCACACAATGTTAGACTGACCTATTCTGCAGAAACAAAGATGGCGTTTGTTATTGTCACATGATATTTGAATGTATGAATGATGTTGGAAGAATGCAGGGTCGTTTCACTGCCATTTTTGGGGACCCAACGGATCCGTCTGTGCAGGCGCAGCTTCCGGTTTCCAGTTTCGGATAGCATAATCGTACTTAATGAAATAGCTACTAGTTACTTGACATTGTCATTGATTCCAGACGTTCCAAACTAAAATAATATTTCATGAACAGTGTGGATTTATAGAGGGAAGGAGCATATACAATGCCATATACACTCTCAGGACATTATTAGAATGAGCTATAGAAGTAAAAAACAGATATGTACTTATGCTTCAGAGACAACACAAAAGCCTTTGTGGAAGATGAGACTATGCATACAAATTACGAGATCAATTAAACATTGATGGCAAAGATCTGCTAATAATAAAGAACAGTATATTGGCAGCAAATAGCAATCGACGACTACCTAGCAGTATGTTTGTGCATAAAGAAGAGTGTCAATGATGTGCCTGATTTTTCATTATACTTTGAGCATATAATTAGAGCTCTGTAGAAAATAAACCAGGGATTGCAGTTGGTGGTCATAATGTCAATAACTAATGCTGTGCTGATGACTCTACCTTGATAGCAACAAGTCAGAAGGAACTACCTAAACTGATACATACAATGGTTGCAGAAAGTGAAACAAAGGAGTCTCAGCTTGAATAGCAGAAAAACAGAATAAGTGGTGATATGAAAGAAATGAATCATGCCTAAATGTACAATTAAAGTAAATGTTATTAATTTGGGGCAAGTACAGAAATTCATATATCTAAGCAAATGGAAAACATTACATAGAAGATGCATCATAAATACAAGATAAAGAACAGAATATGACAAGCAAAAAATGCACTTTATAAAATTAACATTTTATGCAATAAATTCCTTTCAGTGAATAATTATTGCACATTACATAAAACCAGTTTTGACATTTGGCTATAATCCTTGACAATTAGTTGGCAAACAAAGAAAAAAAGTAATCCCTTAAGCCTTAAGGAAAAAATGCTGGAAATTCCCTGGACAGCCAAAGTAACTATTCTGCACAGTTGTAAAGAAGCTAATACACAAAGACAACTTATTAGACAGAAACATGTTTGGCAACATTATAAAATGGAAAAAACTAGAACATGTAACATCTAGAAAAATTTTTGTAAAGAGAGATAGAGAAAACCAGCAGGAGAAGATTCTTGACAGCCTTGTGTCATGATACACAGGGGTATCATCACATGAATATACATGCTGTTGGAGATCGCAAGCAATGAAGAAGCATAATTGCCTATGCCCATGACGATGATGGCTATGAATCACTATAAACAGTATATCTGAGTAGATTGATTGACTTTTGATGTGTGGTCAGAAACAGAACTGATTTGAGTATATAATCTTGTCAAAAGCTTATTTAGCTGCTAGTTATTTCGGTTGTAACTCCATATTCTAACATTTTCTAAGAGCATTTCCTTAATACTGATACAGTGCAAACCGCTAAAGATGATCTTGGATGTGGCAAATTTCTGTTGTGAAGAACAATATTGTATTGAATGTTTTAAATACATTACTATATGTGTGAACTCTTATAAGAGGAATTTCTGATAAGAATAACTATTTCTTTGGCCCCAGGCCCTATCAGGTCTGTTCTGTATTTTCAGAAAAATATCTGATTAAATTCTACTGGATACAGCTGCTAACTAAAGCTAGTTGCATATCCTTTACAGGACATCGCAAATCCATCCTTTTTGTTTTTGCTTTTTGTGATCTCTTGGCAAGTTTACGTTCAGTAGTTTGCCTGTGCTTTCTGAACAACCAGCACCCATACCATTTCGTAATAAACTAACACAAGGCAGTCTGGCACCAAATCGCCCACAGCTGTGTTTCAAATGCAGGATTACAAACTGCATCCGTAACTCCTTCGCCACAGAGCTGGATACAGCTGCAGTTAGATATATTTGCAATGTAAAGTGAAAATAAAGGAATTAGTCTGAATAACAGAACAATAATAAGCAATGGTAATTACAAAGAATAAAATGACTTCCCCAAAATGCAACATCAAAGTGGATGGAACCAATCTGAAACAAGTCAAAGTATTTAAGTATTTCAGTACTTTAATAACAGCAGATGGAAGATGTATTAAGGAAGTTAAATGTGGAATAGCTCAATCAAAAATGCAGCATTTCACAGGGTGAAGAACATTCTCTGTAATTTATTTTTGTCAGTCGAAGTGAGGGAAAAGTTTGATAAGTCCTGATGTACGGGAGTGAATCATTGACAGTTAGCAGACAAGTGAGGAAATGGGAAGCTGTAAAGATGTGATTTTATAGAAGAATGATAACAATGAGGACACACGGAAAGAGTAATGAAGATATTTTGAAAGAAGACTCACAAAATATATATCAAGAGAGAGACAGACAGAGAGAGAGAGAGAGAGAGAGTTTTATAAATGAAAATGTGCACAAACAGGAAGATATTAGTATGGTACAGTGTTGACTTACGCTAAGTTCATAAAAAACATCCTCTTTCCTTAAGCTCAGGTTATTTATATTTATGAGAGAAAGACATTGTTTTTAAAAGATTTTTATTTTATCTTTGCTCATACAACAATCTAGGTAAGGTGCAGAAACTGAAAACCGCAAAGAAGGAAGCTGATGTTGAAATCAACAAGTGCAAAACTGAGAAAGAAAACCAGTTCAAATCATATGAACATGAGGTGTGAATTGTTTATTCTGAAACTCATAACATCACTTCACATTTTTCATTATTATCTCACATCTTTCTGGTGGTGTTGCTGTTTTCTGCTGTGTTCTCTTGTTTCCTTGTTTACTGATAATATCACATACCTCAAGTTGATTGCGATGTCTGTGACTTAGGAGTTAGTGAACACAGTTTCACAACATGCCAGGTAGAGGGTTCAAAATCAGCCGCCGGCCATTTGGAAGCAGATCACTTTGTGTTGATTTCAGTGGTGTGAGCGTTGCCTGTTCAAATACCAATGGCAAACTTCTGAACATAAAATTGCCTAATAAATCACAAACAACTATTAAATGCTGGGGTTGATTGCAATGTTCCGTAAGGGACATGCAGCTAACTTTTTTATGCCTAAGTGTGAACAAAAATAAAGAAATGTCAGACAAATTTTATAGCCCCATATCCTGTGCTTAACAGACAGTTCAATGCCACTTAGGAGAAAAAAAATGAATGCCTTTGGCAGTGCTAAGGTAAAGGTAGTTACATAGTGAATACTGCAGTGGCAGTGTGAAGTGCTAGGTCTTCACATATTCATTAAAGATTAAAGTAGTTGAGAGATGTCACCGTGTGTTATGTACATTCATTCTGTGTGAGTAACTGTTATCACATCTGTTAGTAACCACGAGCCATTATGATTGCAAATCAAGACTCTGACACTAGGCCACAACACATGAGGTGGGATGACCAGGCCTTCTTCATCACCTGTTTTTCCCAACAATTCCTAGAAAATTGTTGAAAACCAAAGCAGGGAGAAGAGAGGAAGGCATGCATGCAAGACAAGCATGTTATACATGGGTGGATAATATGAAGAGGTGGATAGGAAAGAGGATGTTAGACAATGCTAGATATCCTTTGTTGCTAATATTTGTTGTGACGATGGCAAACTGATATAATATCCTGCCCTGGACATAAAGTAAAGTGGAATGGCCATCTCATAAGAAAGAAACCTAATTAGTTGCCACCATGTACCAGTCTATCAGGTGCATTGGTTTTTATGTTACACTGACAAAGGCATGAGAGGGGTTGGGCAAGAGTTTAATGCCAACTCTCAGCATTTGCTGCAGGAGGGAAGGACTGGCCATCTATTTCTCTGTTCACTCAGGTTAAAAAAATATGATTGTCCTGACACTTCACATACTCACAGCAGGTTCCGGCTTCATGTTTGTGTTTTAAATGTACCATTCTGGGCCAGAAGTTCTATTTTCATGTTGAACAATATTGGAGAAAATGTTTAGCTGACATTTCTATAGCTAATTAATCAGTAGCCCCTATCTGTTAGCTTATTGAGTAGATGTTCATTTCTACAGTTAATTAATCAGTAGCCGCTATCTGTTAGCTTATTGAGTAGATGTTCATTTCTACAGTTAATTAATCAGTAGCCCCTATCTGTTAGCTTATTGAGTAGATGTTCATTTCTACAGTTAATTAATCAGTAGCCCCTATCTGTTAGCTTATTGAGTAGATGTTCATTTCTACAGTTAATCTGTAGCTCCTATCTATTAGCGTGTTGAGTAGATGTTCATTTCTACAGCTAATTAATCAGTAGCCAACTATACGTTAGCAAATGAACGAACGAATGAACGAAAGTCTTTATTTTCAAAGGGTTAAGAATTGGGCACGCAGACCCGTCTGACATTCTGCCCTTCTTCTCTATTTCCTCTCATATGTTCATTTCTATAGCTAATTAATCAGTAGCCCCTATCTGTTAGCTTGTTGAGTAGATGTTCATTTCTACAGCTAATTAATCAGTAGCCACTATCTGTTAGCTTGTTGAGTAGATGTTCATTTCTACTGCCCCGATCGGTTAGTCTGTTGAGTAGATGTTCATTTCTACTGCCCCTATCGGTTAGTCTGTTGAGTAGATGTTCATTTCTACTGTTAATTAATCAGCCATTATCTGTTAGCTTGTTGAGTAGATATTCAATTCTGTAGCTGATTATTCAGTAGCCACTATCTGTTAGCTTATTGACTTTATTGTTACTGAGTCTGTTGGTGATGTCTTGTGCATAATCTGAAGATTACTACTTGCTGGCTTTTGTAAAGTTAGTGTTAAGCTTATTGTTTCTGATAATTTTTATGCCCAGGTTCTCAGCATGTTTCTGTAACTGTTTCTAACAGACTCCTTGCTTTATCATATGTGATAATTTCCTGTTGTCTTATCTGTTACATGAACAGCTCTTCTCAAGCATATTATTTTACAGAATGTATTTCTATTTTCTGTAACCTCCGATTATATACATAAATAACACTAGTTTCCATACATTTTGAATGTGTCCTGTACTTTTATTGTGAAGTCAGTATTCTCTCTTGTACAATAATTATTGAACCTATGGGTTTCAGTGTTTGTTACCTCTCTTCTTTTCTTTGCTCTGTAGAGCATCCACAACCATTTCACACAGAGCTGTCTCTTCAGGTTAATGTATTATCTTTCCTGTTATAATCATCTGTCTCTTCTTTACTTTTCTCTCTGGAATATCCACAACCACCCCACACAGAGCTATAATTTCGAGTTACTGTCTTATCTTTCTCTTTATAATCATCCGTCTCTAATTCTCTTTTCCATGTTTTTGTTTTAGTTGTCTGCCTTTTCACTCCCTATGGAGTAGACACCCTCAGCCATCTTACACTAAACTTCCCCTCCATTGCTATTTGTTCTGGTTACTTTCATAACTTTTTGTTTACTTTACTCATGCAGTTCTAATTTTGCTGTTCCTGATACTAAAAGACAACACAAACCATCTAACAAAGAATTACCAGACGATCACAACACATACCACTTAACATACACCTGAACAAACTTCAATTACGGCTCACCCTAGAGCATTAGCTTTGAATATATCCCTGTGAACATCACATCTTTAAGTGTTCAGCTTTTACAGATATCACATATTCTTAGTTCCACCAAAACCAGATAAACCAGTGGTTCTCAACCTTTTTTGGCCCGTGCCCCTCTTCACCATTTTTTCAGAACATCATCCTCCCCCCCCCCCGCCTTTCGTATTTCCTACCTAAAAATTCCCCCCTCCCCCCACACAGTATACGTAATAATGGAAGCTAAATTTAATAGCACATACTAAAACAAGTCTAGACGTTCACATAAAACGTGATTTGTGGGTCTACTTACTTTATAAAATGAAGTTTAGAAGGGTGAGACATACAGAACTGCACAACTCCCTCGAAGTACCTTGCCGTGGTGGGGGAGCTTGCATGTCCCAGTGACCCCATGTGCTGTCAATGGATGAAAACTACATATCGGACAACTTATGGGATAGGGGCCAGACTAAGCGAGACACAACCTGCTGCTCTGCAGGTAGACTGAGGATAGCAGTCAAAAGTTTAAATCAGGCGTGCGAAGGCAGAAGTTCTTGGTCCGAACACGTACTATAAGGCTCTCTGTCGGGGGTTGTGGCTGAACGCCTCTAAGCCATAAACCCTCGATGTGAGAGCCTGGTCGATACCCACCTACCGAAAAATGGAGGTGAGATGCTGAGCACGCTACATGCCCAGTCCAGATACTTGTCCGAAGGTTCTCAGCTGGGGGATATGAGGGATCCCCGGATGAGAGCGCCTGGCCATTTCTCGCTCACTTCTGCATGGAGGTAAAGTGCTGAGCCGGCAGCACATAGAGCCTACCTCGTGAGCGAGTACAAAAAGGTAGAAGAGCCCCAGTCAAAATGGTTATGAAAACTGTCTGTATCTGCCTTGTAGAGAGCCTAGACAAAGGTGGAAAAACTACTCAATAACACGAAATGGAACGCACGGCTAGCGAATCCATTGCGTGGCCCGAAGTCCAAAGTGAAAGCTTGCCTAGTGGATATCGCCCGCAGACTGACCATTCCTGGTGTGTGCTTGAGCGACCAGTGGCAAGCGAAATGCCCAACACATGGAAGTGAGGAATTAAAGCAGCCATGAGCAGGACGTGGCAACTCCTCGGGTGAGCCCAGTCTCAGAGCAATATGTGCCGGCTCTGCAATTATGGAATCCTCCTTGGATAGCAGGGGAATGCACATGGTCTGCCCCTGCCTTCCCTTGAGGGTTTACCGTGTTGTCATTGACCGTTCTACTTTGACCAGCTGAGATGTGGGCGATACCACAGCACAAACAGTCTAACATCTCTCGAAACCCCGGGAAGGCTAACCCGTAAAAATGCCTGCTGAAGTCGGATGTGCTGGCCTACGGGTGCAAATAAATCAGGCACAACGCAAAAAACGTCAGAGTGAAATTTCTTTCGTGCTAGGACCAGCCCTGACTACCTAGTTTCCAAATGCCGCTCTTCGGAACAGCTCTGACTAGGTAGTTTTCCGAATGTCTGTCGTGCCTGGAACAGCTCTGATGGGCACAAAGACAAGCACATGTCCGAACCGAAAACTCGCTGAGTGGATACCGTCTGCAGATCGGACTGGTTTGTGCGGGAACGGCCCGTGGTGAACGAAATGCCCAATATATTGAAGTGAGGATTTAAAGCAGCCATGAGCAGGACATGACGATTCCCTCAGTGAGCCCAGAACCAGGGCGTTATGTGTCGGCCCTGCAACTATGGAAGCCACCTTGGATGGCGGAAAATGTTATGGACTGTCCCTTCCCTTGAGGGATGACCGAAGTCTTCGACTGTTCCAACTTGACTAGCTGGGATGTGGACGGTACCACAAAAGTGAGAGTCTCCCAGGAATGCTAACCTGGTCAAAACAGCATGCTAAAAGTCGAATGTGTTGGCCTGAGGGTTTCGACCCTAGTAACTAGACACACCGCAATCACATCTGAAAAAACACTCCGGATGAACGCAAAGAAGAAGAAGAAGAACTGCACAATTTGAAGGGAAAAACAATATCAAGTAATCGGTTCTTGTATTAATGCGATCTTGAAATAATCTTAATATCCCCCCCCCCCCCCCCCCCCCCCCCCCCCCATGGAAACACTAAAATTCCCCCCTGTGGGGGAATTCCCCACCGGTTGAGAACCACTGAGATAAACGGTACATTTACAGATATCACAAAACATTTACTCCCAATATAACGATAAACGGTACATTTACAGATATCACAAAAATTTTACTGCCACGAAAACTCAATAAATGAAACAATTTATCTGGAACAACACTACAGCTGATGAACACTCAGGTATATACATACATGTGGCCAAAGGGTGATAGCCCAGATGCTACTAAATAAACTACAGCTAGTTGTCTTCTCTCTGGATTTTTGTTTTTAATCTTTCCATCTTTCCATTATACAGAGGTTAAATAGTATGAAGTACTTGTGGCACAATGCCAGCAAACAAGTTAAACTGTTTGAAAACATACATCTTTCCTGTAGCAACATACGGATGTAAGTCATGGACTATTTTGCAATCATTAAAGAAGACAATGTGAGCTTTTGAGCTGAAATGTTACAGAAAAAGTTCTTAGAATAGCATGGACCAGGAAGAAGAGTAATACTGACATTCTGCAAGATCTCAACATTGGAGAAACCTGACTCATAAACGGTCTCATTTCTCAAAAACTGAAATACTTTGGAGGTATTAATCAATCAATCATGTGCCATGCCGGAAAGCGTGGGCAGTCATGACTTGCCATTTCACTGAGAAGTAGAGTTATTAAACATGAGTAAAATAGTTACTAGCAAACATTTCCTGGAAGAGGCTAATGACACTAGAACATTATTTACAACAATAAGAAAGAGACAAACAGCTTTCTTTGGTCATGAGACGAGAAGACAGGCATTAGAGGAAATTGTGACAACTGGAAAGATCAAGGGGAAAAAAAGGCAGAAGCAGATCAAGAGAAATTATGCTGGATGGACTGAGACAGTCGCATGGAGGAATATCAAACAGTTGATTCAGAACACCAAGGGCAAAGATCTGTGGAGAGACATGAACGCCTATGCCAGTTGGCAGGGCATATGATGATTATATGTTATATCACAATGGCTTTTAAAGAACAGTGATAGAAGATATGGTTTATTGAAGAAGTGGCAGGGGCATACCAGCAAGAAGATGGCCACAGGACATTGCAGATATTTTGGGAATGAGGGTGCAGGAGGCAAGGAAAATGGCAAGAGAGTGACATGAAGAGTGTGACATTCTGTGAAGGACGTGCTACCCAATGATGATCTTGACCTTACTGTCCTTTATGAGACCTTCCATGAATGCTTATTTTGCAGGTGTTTTCCAAGAAAGGCAACAGTGAGGCCCAGATTCAAGTACAAACTAATCAAAAGCTGAAGGAGCAAGACCACATGCTGAAGAACAACCAAGGCAGGACCATGAAAGCCATTTTGGAGAAGGTGTATGACATTGATATCAGACTACATGAAAATGTCCGTTTGTAGATCTGCATGCAAAGTTTGTTTGTGACTGCCTGTAATGTCTTCCTGCTCTCTCTGATGGCTCCATCCTCTGTCAGTGAACTTTATCGTGGTGATTGTACAGGAGAATCATTTCCTCTAGTTATAGAACTATTCTGGTCTCCGCAAACGTAGAAGTACAAATTAGTATAGCGTGTCTTTGTGAGCATAATTTCATTTAAGTTGTTTTGCTGCATGTTTTCTAGCACTGAACATTCCAAAAAAATAAAAATGTCTGCACATTCCATCCTAAATATTGTCACTTATAGCTTGTTCCATTTTGCCATTGTTGATTGCTGACTTGTACCCTACTGAAGGCACTACCAGCTGGTAGCTGCAGTATTTTTTGGTAACAGAAATTAAGAATATACCAACTCACTGAGCTCAGTAACTGCCAGATAAAAAAAAAATATGTGGTAGAATTGCTTAGATTTATCACTCAGAGATGTGTTTATATATATACATACAAAATCTGCATATAGCAGGTCTTTGTCAGAATCTCATCATTGCCTGCTGAATAGATCTTGATCATTTGCCAGTACTCATGCATGTCCATTCCCAAGATGTCTGCAATGTCCTGTGTCCATCCTCCTGCTGGTTGACCCCAGACTCTACGTATCATGCAGTCTAGATATAATTTAATAGACAATTGTGCAGTCTAAATATCTAAAAATCTTGCAACATATATGATTTATATTATAGATTTAAAATGCGTGACTGACCAAAAAAAAACAATAATTTATAGTCATTAATTATATCTACATTCTGTTCTCTTATTTAATGGCCTTTGCTTAATAATAATAATCTGCATCCATTGTGTTCACGTACGCATTGAAATAATCCAAGAACATAACCACAGACTAATATTTACACATGCGTGAATTTATTTAGCCACCTTCACTTTACTTTGTAAAACACCATAACGGTCTGTGCCGATCAGATGGGGCTTTGGTGCACAGTGCAGATGTGGTCAGGACCTTTTAGGATCATGGAATAGTCTGGAAGAACAGATACACCATCACGGCCTGGAGAGATTGGTGTGGCAGGGAGTGACCAGGGGATCTGGCAGACACTGCACTCAGAGGAAAGTCCATGAAGACAGAATCATACTGCAGCTGGTACAGTTAGTGCTGGGACTCTTGCTAGGCTTTTCAAGTTGAGGACAGTGCATGTGGGAATATGCTGAGTGCTGTGATGTTGGTTCTTGACTAAATTCAGCAAGGTAGCATTTTATGCAACTTGTTCAGCACATTTTAAGAGTGAAAATCAGCATATTTTAAGAGTGAAAATATAAATATAGCAATTTGTAATTGTCAAATGACTTTCATCAGCTTGAAAAGGACATTTCCATAGGCGATTAAAAAATGAATTGGGTTTGAAATATTACACAGCGAGAGAAGTTTATATGAGCATTTGATTGTTTTCAGGATATGAAGTTGAGAACAAACTCACAGATGAGACAATTTAACGGTGTCAACTCAGTGTGTTCACAGTGGCAGACAGACACAATTTGAGATTAGTGACCAAAGTTCATGTGAACAATTATTGACAATGGCAGACAGAACTTGAGATGAGTGAATAAAGTTGATGCAAGCAATTGTTAACAGTGGCAAAGAGAACAGAACAACATGACATTGAGTAAAGTTGATGTAAACGGCTGGTCATATTGGGGGAAAAAAACATGAGGTTATTAAATAAAGTCTATGAAAGCAGTTGTTCCCAGTAGCCAAAAAACACATACACACAAATCATTTGAGTAATGTTGATGTAAACAGCTGTTCAGTGGCAAAGAGAACAGGAGGTCATTGAGTAAAGTTGTAAACCACTGTTCACAGGACAAAACTATGCCAGTGTTTAACAGTGACAAAGCTATAGAAAGTGATTTATATGTATGCCTTATAGACATTTGTGATATGACAACACTGACACCTTATTAGTCAAGAATTATTTATTTCATTTATTGTATGTATTTAGAACATATTGTTATACATATGAATAAATATCGTATTGAAATGTGTTAGTGTGTTGTTTTCTGTGAGTACCTGTCTTTGTAAACAAAGTTAAACAGCTGTTTGTGTGACTGTGGCCAAGACAAAGTTAGAAACAATCCAACAAGAAACACAAAATACAGTTTGTCAAAAGCTTGCAACAAAAGCCGTTATGTGCACACTTACTCATTTTCTTCTCTTGTTCTTTCCTCCTCAAATATGTCAAAAAGTTTATTAATCGACAACTTTGAAAGGTAATCCCTTAGAAGACAATGCTGTAAGGTTGTGACTAGGGCGTGAACTGAAGTGGTTGGCTATTTCGATTCATCATCACCTTTTCTTTCCCCAATTTTCCCAGATTCATGACATGGTGAATGTGTCCTTTAATGCAACCTTCTTAAAATGGTGCTGCAAGAATCACATTCACTTTAGCAATGTTGTGGATAATGGTTGTTCCAGAGATTGGATACAATACTGGATGTCCCTTGCATTCTGCAGGTTTGTATAAGGCTAATACTTTCTCAGCCTTGAACTCACGACCACAGCATGAGACAGACATCATAACCACTTCACTCCAGAGCCCCTCCATTTAGACACTAATATCATATCTTGTCACAAATGCCTGTAATTGATTCTTTGTTACATTTCTGATTATATTGTGTTTTGATGTGAAAAATAATTGAATTTTCTTTTGTTTTGTGCTCATTTTATGCACATAATTACACACACTGACAAAAAACATGTGTCCATATAAAACATGAGTTATGTCATGAAACAAACATGGGATGATTTCAGTGAAAGCCACTGGTTGTCCTGATTTCTTTGTTTTTAAACCTAATAATAATCAACATTGGTTGGTATTTTAATGAATACCATTTTGGTTGAACAATCCAAGTCTTTCTGAACATTTATTACTGTGAAGTGTTACTATATTGGAAGCCTCCCAACAACAACAGGATCGTTCGAGAAGTTTAAGAACGGTCAGATTCTCAGAACGCTAAAGAAGACTGACTGAACAGTGAAACAAATTTTCAGAACAACACAAAAGAAGAATGGCTGAACAGATGAACAAAGTTATTTTAAGGCTCCCGGTTTAGCAATATTTAATCGTAATGTACATATAAATTTTTATGTGAGTTATAACAGGCTGATAAGAACGGAGTCAGATATAGTTGCATTCTGACCCCTTGTCTTCTGCTTTAACTTTTTATTTACTGAAAACATCACGCGGAATGTTAGAACAAATATTGACAATGAACAATATAATCTCTTTGTAATTGGAGAAATATAAATACCTGAATTTTGCTGGACTGATGAGACAGTATTACTATCAACATCACAAAAGGGACGCAGAGGTGTTTCCAAGGCACCAGGGCCGGGTTATATACTGGCCAAGACCTATTGACGCGTCCTCGTCGAGCGTCCTGGGCAACAGGTTCCTTCGGGGTCCTGGCTAAAGTCAGTAGGATCGCCGATTCCTCCGAAGTCGGAGAGTGTCTGCCTGTACGGCGAGGAACCTGCACACCAATAAGCCAGACATGGGACAACGGATACTCACGCAAAACTCAGGTCCTGTATGACATCACACTGATGTTGGACAACAGGATGTCTTCAACCGACATACAGGACTTCGCGTTGGAGCTCAAGCCAACGAACACAAGCAAGCAAGCAAACATCACAAATTTGGAGCACTTAAGGGTTACACCCTTGTGCTGTGAGTTGATCTGTCGACTAAACTAAAACTAAATATCACAAATGAGAAACTAATAAAGTCAGTATAAGAGCCAGATAAACAAAATTTTTATCACATTGCAATAAAAACAAAAATTATATCAACATATATTTATCAATGGAGAAAAATTACAGAAAGTGAATTTTGAATATCAAGGTTCACTGGTGATGGAAGTGTGATGACGGAAATTAAAGAGGACGTGTATTGCTCTACAAAAACTAAAGCAATTAAAAACATGAATTGGAACGATAGAACACCAAATGTACTGAGAGTATGACTATTTCTGGAAGCAACATCTTCATGGGTCTGAGACTTGAACAGTTAGCTAATTCAGCTGAGGTCAGCATGGCTGAATGGATAAGAGTGCTTGCTCTTAAACTTCTAGTGTGCTGATGCTGATGTATCGGGTTCAACCCATACACTGGTCAGTTGGACTGAAATGTTGAATTCTTGTCCTTGGGGATGGAAATTACAAATATCCTCAGAAGTCGGAGTGGATTAATCTGATGGTGAGGGACACTGGTAATATAAAAAAGCAAATCCATATACAAAAATGAGTCCAGTCACACTAGTAGTAGCACGTGTATGTTGAGTTAGGTTAAGAACCGGCACCCAGGACATTCCCATACGTGCTCCGTCCCCTCGTTCAACAGTCATCGGAGAATCATACTACTAATTGTACTACACTTGAGTTCAAAGCGAGTGCAACCAAAATAATAATCAGCTGAAAGACATACAGGCGCCTTTAAATTAAGTGTAGCATAAAATTACAGCAAATTCATTGGACAACAAAGAATCTGTCCAACAATAATTTAATCATGAAGAAGATTGGTTATTAAGACAAAATAAAATTTAGGAAAGTGAAATATTCTGGACATATAAAAGGGCATATACAAAGACATATCCAGCACCATGGCATAGGGTAGGTGAATGTGTGAACAGTCCACCGGCATAGAGTTGAAGTTTTGAAATCAGTCACAGATGATTGGGAACTAGATCGTCTTTTGTTGATTTTGTTGGTATGAGCGACGGTTATTCACAAGGCAATGACAAACTACTGAACATACAAATTGCCTGGTAAATCCCAAACAGCTAAAACATGCTGTGGTTGAGTGCAACATCCTGCACTGTAAAGACTAAAGGACATGCAACTAATTGTACAACGACATGAATGGTTTGGAAAAGATAATTATTGAGGGGGAGGTGTGCAGGGGAAGAAGAGGACCATGGTGTAGATGGATTCAAGATGTGACAGACAATTTACACATGACAGCAACTGGGCTTGGACAGCTGGATTCAAGATGTGCTGGACAATTTACACATGACAGCAACTGGGCTTGGACAGCTGAATTCAAGATGTGCTGGACAATTTACACATGACAGCAACTGGGCTTGGACAGCTGGATTCAAGATGTGCCAGACAATTTACACATGACAGCAACTGGGCTTGGACAGCTGGATTCAAGATGTGCCGGACAATTTACACATGACAGCAACTGGGCTTGGACAGATGGATTCAAGATATGCCGGACAATTTACACATGACAGCAACTGGGCTTGGACAGCTGGATTCAAGATGTGCCGGACAATTTACACATGACAGCAACTGGGCTTGGACAGCTGGATTCAAGATGTGCCGGACAATTTACACATGACAGCAACTGGGCTTGGACAGCTGGATTCAAGATGTGCCGGACAATTTACACATGACAGCAACTGGGCTTGGACAGATGGATTCAAGATATGCCGGACAATTTACACATGACAGCAACTGGGCTTGGACAGCTGGATTCAAGATGTGCCGGACAATTTACACATGACAGCAACTGGGCTTGGACAGATGGATTCAAGATATGCCGGACAATTTACACATGACAGCAACTGGGCTTGGACAGATGGATTCAAGATATGTCGGACAATTTACACATGACGCAACTGGGACAGGACACATAGATTCAAGATGTGACAGACAATTTACATGTGACAGCAACTGGGACAGGACAGATTGATTCAAGATGTGACAGACAATTTACAGATGACAGCAACTGGGACAGGACACATAGATTCAAGATGTGACAGACAATTTACATGTGACAGCAACTGGGACAGGACAGATTGATTCAAGATGTGACAGACAATTTACAGATGACAGCAACTGGGACAGGACACATAGATTCAAGATGTGACAGACAATTTACATGTGACAGCAACTGAGACAGGACAGCTGGATTCAAGATGTGCCGGACAATTTACACATGACAGCAACTGGGCTTGGACAGATGGATTCAAGATGTGACAGACAATTTACACATGACAGCAACTGGGACAGGACAGCTGAATTCAAGATGTGCCGGACAATTTACACATGACAGCAACTGGGCTTGGACAGATGAATTCAAGATGTGACAGACAATTTACACATGACAGCAACTGGGACAGGACAGCTGGATTCAAGATGTGCCGGACAATTTACACATGACAGCAACTAGGCTTGGACAGATGGATTCAAGATGTGACAGACAATTTACACATAACAGTAACTGGGACAGGACAGCTGGATTCAAGATTTGACAGACAATTTACAAGTGACAATTTACACATAGCAACTAGGACAGGACAGATGGATTCAAAATGCGGCAGACCATTTACATGTGACAGACAATTTACATATGATAGCAACTGGGATAGGATAGATGGATTCAAGATTTGACAGACAATTTACACCTGATAGACAATTTACATGTGACATTAACTGGGGCAGAACAGATTCAAAATGTGACAATTTACACATGGCAGCAACTTGGGAAGTACATCTGGCTTGTGATAGAGAGACATTTTGAAAGACTTCTGGGGGACACAGGGCAACTGTGAACAGGCTCAGTGTTGCTGATATCAAGACCAGCTGGATTACTATCGCTGACATAAAGACCTAGCCAGTCGTTTCTTGCTGGTGCTGAAACACATGAAAAGCTTTCCATGCATAGTACAATTAAAACAACATGAATTACAAAATATATGAAGAAATTATCTTCTTCATTGAGCATTTATTCAAGACATCTAATTTTTGTTTTGAAAGCACACGTGTAGGAATATTTTTCTGGCTTCTCAGTAACCTGTGGGTTGCCAGGTAGTGTCCCATTCATTCATACTCTCTCTCTCTTCCCCACCCTTCCAGAACATCAATTTATGTATTTTGCTTGAGAAGTCACTGAAAATTATTAACATTACTTCAAAGCATATGGTGATACAACAATGATGAAATCTAAGCTTGGTGGCACAAGAATTTCTCTGAAGAACATGTTAGTGTAGATGATGATCCATATAGTGGATGACCACCTCCCCGGATAAACAATACACACACTGATAACTACTGGTGAAGCAGTACCTCACAGTGTGACTGCATGGAACTGTCATCACTACTGGTGAAGCAGTACCTCACAGTGTGACTCCATGGAACAGTGATCACTATTGGTGAAGCAGTACCTCACAGTGTGACTCCATGGAACAGTGATCATTTCTGGTGAAGCAGTACCTCACAGTGTGACTCCATGGAACAGTGATCATTTCTGGTGAAGCAGTACCTCACAGTGTGACTCCATGGAACAGTGATCATTTCTGGAGAAGCAGTACCTCACAGTGTGACTCCATGGAACAGTGATCATTTCTGGTGAAGCAGTACCTCACAGTGTGACTCCATGGAACAGTGATCATTTCTGGTGAAGCAGTACCTCACAGTGTGACTCCATGGAACAGTGATCATTTCTGGTGAAGCAGTACCTCACAGTGTGACTCCATGGAACAGTGATCATTTCTGGTGATGCAGTACCTCACAGTGTGACTCCATGGAACAGTGATCATTTCTGGTGAAGCAGTACCTCACAGTGTGACTCCATGGAACAGTGATCATTTCTGGTGAAGCAGTACCTCACAGTGTGACTCCATGGAACAGTGATCATTTCTGGTGAAGCAGTACCTCACAGTGTGACTCCATGGAACAGTGATCATTTCTGGAGAAGCAGTACCTCACAGTGTGACTCCATGGAACAGTGATCATTTCTGGTGAAGCAGTACCTCACAGTGTGACTCCATGGAACAGTGATCACTATTGGTGAAGCAGTACCTCACAGTGTGACTCCATGGAACAGTGATCATTTCTGGTGAAGCAGTACCTCACAGTGTGACTCCATGGAACAGTGATCATTTCTGGAGAAGCAGTACCTCACAGTGTGACAGCATGGAATATCCTCCACATTCTCTCTGCCTGGCAGGGTCTGATTTCTTTCTTGTTCCTTTGTCTAGTCAGCACTGAAAGGGCAATGATTCAATGATGTTGCCGATGCCATCACTGATTCAGCTAACAGTGGTTTAAAGAATGGATTCCAGGAATGTTTCCAACAGGCTGTATGAATGACTCATGGTGTGTAGAATACAATAACAGAATATTGGTCAATTTTTGTTTTATATAAGTTATGTACAAGGTATCACAAAGATGTTTAATTCCACTCATTCAATCTGCTAAAATCTCCAGCTGACATGGTGGTTTATTTCTATTATATTCTCTTTGCAAATAATCTATGACAGAATAAACTATATCCATAGTTAATTGTTAGTTGCAAATACATCTCTCTACATTTCTCTTTACTCTCTGTCTCTCTCCAAACCTAGCCTCTCTCTCATGTGTTTCTCTTCTCCAGCCCCTCTCTCCTTCTTGTGTCATGAAGACAGAGATAGAGAACGAACGAACAAACGAACTTTATTTTCAAAGGGTCTGCATGCCCAATTTGTGACCCTTTGAAAATTAAATTCTTTTGTTCATTCTCTATCTCTGACGTTCTCTTTTCCTCATTCCTCTCTCTCTCTCCCTTTTTAGTCTGGTATGTGCAAGAGTATACAGAGCTACACTGGGTTGAGTGGCAGTAGACAATCAACAGCTGAACTTGTAAACAACATAGGTAATGAGATGGTTGTGGAGGAACTTGATCACCTGTGCCGGCCCAACATGGACATGATGGTGATGACGAGATAGGCAACTGGTCACCCAATTGCATGCCATGATCTAGTATATGTGGAGACATAACACTGCACACTACTAAGGTAGTATCTACCCTTAACAAAAACATATGTATTACATACTACACTACACAATCTACATGTTCATTATAACCTCAACATACCACCTTGTACACATCCACGGGTCCCTCGGGGCTGTGGATTGGGAGTTTGTTGACAATGAAAGACCTAAAACCTGTGGAGGACACATGCCCCACCCAAGCCTACTCCCAGCTGGCCCATATGTGCAGTGCTGAATCATGACCTGGTGACATCCTAACATGCCTCTCTGTAGATGTGAAGTTCCAGTACCGGTCTTGAGCACCCCACTGGTTTATGACCTTAGAGAAGGGAAGGTGGGCTCTTCAGCACAATCCTCACTGAGATGGTACTTTGGTACCAGCTTGGCAGATGAGTGTACACCAATCTCACCCCATTCAGATCACCTGAATGTCAATGCACTGGACTTAAGAGTTAAAACTCCAGGATTCCCCAAGCAACCATGTCCATGAAACGGCAACAAGTCATTAAGAGTGCAGTAGGTAACAATCAAGTCTCAAACACATTTCCAGAAAACAGGCACAAATGGCTGCAACACAATAAGCAACAGGCGATACCAGGAAAAGCAATAAAGAATAAAAAATTATAGTAAGAACAGAAAATTCAGTGAGAGGTATTTCTTTCTTTTTTTCCCCTCCATTCTTTATCCTCTATTGGAGCATAAGACCTCAACTTAGATATGACTGAGCTACTGTATGACATTAGATGGTACTACCTGCTTTCTGTTAGTGCTGAATGTTGGGCGGTGCTCACCAAACCTGACAGCCCTCATTGTGCCATGGGTTCAGGCAGAAGAGCGTAACTGGGAGGGTATAAGCCTAATACTAGTGCGAGGAAATGCAACCTAAAGACTAAATATCATGGCAGGGCAGATAGGCTTAGGGCCTGCTCAGCAACTGACCTAGGAGGTGGACAGTTGGAGCATTGCTTTGCTGATCCGGCAGCTTCTGCAGCTTGTCTTATTCTGGATGTACTGGTGTTACTTTTCCTCTGCAGTAAACTAGGCTGGTCAAGAGAGGGATCATGCCGCATGGGCAACATATGGTCTATACAATTCAGATCAGGCTTTGTGCTATGGAGAGGTATAACTCCATCCCTGGTCCCTGCCATGGGTTGTAGTTATTATGCCTTCTTTGAAGCTCAATGTAACAAACTATCGTCTGTCAAGACAGCCAGGTGCCAGTGGTAGTTTATTAAAGAGAGGTAACGGCAACTGACAAAATACGATGGGTCCAGTTTAATACCATTATAAAGGGGTCACGGTCAGTACACATGGATACGCTTCATAGGTGCCCAGTCTCCTTCTTATAAAACATAAGATGGGCCTACGTGCCCAATTTGTGACCCTTTGAAAATAAAGTTTGTTCATTCCATACATCACACAGGAAGAATTTTGCCAAGGTACACGCATGCCTTGGGGTGCTTTGGTAGTGCTATGGCTAGCATGCTTGCCTTCTGACTTAGCAGTCATAAGTTTGATTCACCAGTGAGGAGAAATTTGAAACAATTGCAAACTATTGTAATGACACTTCCATCCTAAGTAGTCTGACTATTATAAGAATCACAATCATATCATCCTACACTGGTAAAGGCAGTGAGAATGAATGAATGAACAAACTTTATTTTCAAAGGGTCACTTTGGGCATGCAGACCTGTCTTACATTCGGCCCGTACAATCACTCATTATTGGTAAATCAATTAACTATTTTGCATGTTACATTCACATAGGAAAAAAAACAAACATTGAGAGGTATTGGCAACTGACTATGGGTCCAGTTTAAGAGATGGAGGTAGCTGCTACACAATTATCTGAATATGATTTTATAACTAAATAATGTATGACTGGTAATGGAATGTAAGAAAAAAACCAACAACAAAACTGGCCACATAAAGTTTCATTACGATGAAAATATATGTAACTGGTAAAGACTCATTGTTGTAAAAATAAAAATATACAAGAAAGATAACTCTGTTTTGCTTGGCCTTGGTGCAAACTGGGAATAAGATGTTAGATCTGAAAAAACAGGTTGTGAATGGACTTCAAAAGCCAGGTGATGTGAGTGTCATACCTGCTGTCTTTAACTTTCCAGAAATATCTCCAGTACCCATTTTATGAAAATGGATAGACCTCGCAGATGTTAGTACAAAAATAGCTTTCCTAGAGAAGTCCCCTCTAGGTGTGGCCAGTATCACACTGGCTGCCTTGAGTGTCCAGAGCACTGAGCCAGTTGCTGTTATAACGCCATCGATTAGAGTTGTCTGACTTGGAGACTGCTGAGGATGTAGTTCTACAAGGGGACTTCAAATGACAACCTTAAATATGTGTGTGTTTTTGTTTTGGGTGAATATATTTTGAAAAAATAAAGAACAAATGTATCATTTTTTAATGTCGTCACCACTGTGTTCAATGCAAGTCCTCCAGTGCTGATAAAGTCTTGGATTCCTGTAGAAAAAAATTCTCTTGGTTGGGTGTGTAACCACTCATGCACCACCTGCTGTACCTCTTCACAGAAGTCACAGCTTTTTGAAACTTCCTTCTCCCCTCATACACTTGCTGGACTGACAGGCATGCATCACCAGACTGGATCTTTATTCACCGATTAATTTCTATAAGTTTCACTGGGAAAAAAAAATGAATAACAGGATGCTGCTCTTCTTTGGTGCATGTCAAAAGTGAGGTGGCCATCTTTAAACTGTCCTTATGATGTCACAGTGTTCATCAGCACCATGATGTCACTTGTTTAACACTCTTGACATCGTTAACAACAATACTGACAGGTTACAAGACAATGACATGGTTATTGTAATTTCTATCACACTTTTAAGGTTTTCATTTGAAGACCCCTCACATTTTAGCATACAAGCAACACACACTACAAGCAAATAGTGAGTGCTCCCTGCAATATGTGCCAGATATTCAGTGACATCAGGAAAGGACACTCTTACACACCCTAATGCATATGGCGCTAGACCCATATTTGTACAGACCATCAGAACTCAGTGTGTGGTGTGGTCAGTATCACACTCAGTGTGTGGTGTGGTGAGTATGACACTCAGTGTGTGGTGTGGTCAGTATCGCACTCAATGTGTGGTGTGGTGAGTATGACACTCAGTGTGTGGTGTGGTCAGTATAACACTCAGTGTGTGGTGTGGTCAGTATCACACTCAGTGAGTGGTGTGGTCAGTATCACACTCAGTGAGTGGTGTGGTCAGTATCGCACTCAATGTGTGGTGTGGTCAGTATGACACTCAGTGTGTGGTGTTGTCAGTATAGTATAACACTCAGTGTGTGGTGGGGTCAGTATCACACTCAGTGTGTGGTGTGGTCAGTATCACACTCAGTGTGTGGTGTGGTCAGTATCACTCAGTGTGTGGTGTGGTCAGTATGACACTCAGTGTGTGGTGTTGTCAGTATCACACTCAGTGTGTGGTGGGGTCAGTATCACACTCAATGTGTGGTGTGGTTAGTATGTATAGTATAACACTCAGTGTGTGGTGGGGTCAGTATCACACTCAATGTGTGGTGTGGTCAGTATCACACTCAGTGTGTGGTGTGGTCAGTATCACACTCAGTGTGTGGTGTGGTCAGTATCACACTGGCCACCTTTACTTCCCAAGACAATCTAGGTACCTATTTTAGGCTTTGTCGACCTGGGTGTCCAGGCCAGTTCTAACAATCTGAATCATCCCCTAGATGCAAATTGAACACATGAGCATCGGACTGGCAGGCAAGTGTCTAGCCACTACACTACCATGCAAGACATGGGTGCTGGTTATCTAACATCATTGTAAGGAATTGCTGTGACTCTCTCGGAATGTGCACAGTTTCGAGTCCTTGGCAGGCTTAATCACAATGGAGATTATGTTAGCACCTCCCTTTGTTAGCCAGACTAATGTCTTTCTCCCAGGAAGCCTCAGTGGGGAGATGAAGAGAGGTTTTGGTCAATATGTCTGATCCAGATGCAATCAGCCCCTCTAAATCCCACATGATGCCATGGTAATGCAGTGGTTAGCATGTTTGCCTGTCTGCCATCCTACTGGTCATGGGTTCAAATATTCATCACAGCAGATGTTTCAACCGACCCAGGCTCACAGGCCGGCCCATCCTAGAATGGGTACCACAAAATGTTGTGAGAAGTAAAGGCAGCCGGGTTGATATTGACCACACCCCTCTAAGTGCTGACTACTTTCTTCTTCTCACTTCTATGAGTGCCAGACAATAATTTGTGTGTTTATTTATGAACTGATTAGTTGATAGCAATTTGGGGGTAGCACAATATGCCCAATACATCCCGTGGCGAAGAGAGAGACTTTCACTTGATCTTTTTACACAAGAGCATTGAATTAGTAAACAAACACACTAACCACTTCACTAACAAGGCCCTTGACAATAAAAATTTTGCAAAAACATTTCTGCCGCTGAGGTATTTGAATTACACACAAAAATGTATTTAAAAACCATGACAAGAACAAAGGAATGTATGGGTGGGGAATTGCAAACAAATGTATAAACAATTAGAAAGATATACATTTCTTCTGCATAACATGATACAGGCCAGAAATAATATACATAAATATTACGGTTTATTTAAATATTTGTTCTCCATTATTCATGTGTCAAGTCTGTAACACTTTGTAATACTTGTAGCCATGTGACTACATTTTACAAAGTGATCATCATTATCCATTACACTTCTTAACACTTTCTCTATAAAGAAAATCCCCATATGGAGACAGCCACATCATATATGACTGAAACACTCTGCTCTAGCAAATACTTTCAATGCTTACGTTACTTTAACGCCTTCAAAAAGAAAATCCACATTCTTGGGACACATCATGAGTAGCAGAAAACTACAGTATGTCATCACAATGGGAAGCTGTCTGGGATATAAAAAAGTTGAAATAATAACTTTCTGGGATATAAAAAGTTAAAGTAGTAACTGTCTGAGATATAAAAAGCTAAAGTAGTAACTGTCTGCGATATAAAAAGTTACAGAAACAACTGTCTGGGATATAAAAGTTAAAGTAACAACTGTCTGGGATATAAAAAGTTAAAATAACAACTGTCTGATATATAAAAAGTTAAAGTAACAACTGTCTGGGATATAAAAAGTTAAAGTAACAACTATCTGGGATAGAAAAAGAGCTAATAAGTGTCTGTGATAGAAAAAAGCTAACATAATAATTGCCTTTGATAGAAAAAAAGTTAACACAATAACTGTTTGGGTTATAACATGTTATAAAGTAACAACCTCCGGTGTAGAAAAAACATTAAACTAACACATGACTGGGACAGAAAGCGTTAAAGTAACAGTTGCCTGGGATAGAAAAGACAAATTCTGTGTCAAATACCATGAGCCCCCATCCTAACATAATCAGATAATAGCAGGAGTAGACAAACATAGGTCATCCAGACATTTTTATGTCGCACCCACATTTTCAAATTCTAAAACACATTGGAGCCTATATTTGCACAAGAAATATGCTGGCCCCTAAGATAAAGGGGCTGGTTATTGAATTATTTTTAGTTTTGATTGGTTATTAATTTCTTCTCAGTCACCTAAAAGTGTCATCAAAAATATATTATTACAATTATTGTAGGTGTAACAGAATACAAGCAGAATTACAATGCAGTATCATATATCAAAAAGTTTTATTAAAACAAATGTTAACAAAGAGAGACAGCTATGTACAATAAAGCCAATGTAGTTTTTTTCATGACTCATCAAGTTATGCTTTCGATAAAATGGAAGATTCTTTTTTAAGTTGAGTACCCACAAGCAAGAACAGAGCATACAACTGTTATAATAGACAGCTGAAACAATATAAGAGATCCACAATTTCTGGGTATATTGTAGGCATGCTTTATACAAAACACATCTGTCAGGCATTACCATGTTCCAGCTGTTAACACACAATACACATCTGCCAGACATTACCATATTCCAGCTGTTAACACACAATGCACATCTGCTAGGCATTACCATATTCTTGCTGTTAATACACAATATACATCTGCCAGGCATTACTATATTCTTGCTGTTAACACACAATACACATCTGCTAGGCATTACCATATTCCAGCTGTTAATACACAATACACATCTGCCAGGCATTACCATATTCCAGCTGTTAACACACAATGCACATCTGCTAGGCATTACCATATTCCAGCTGTTAATACACAATACACATCTGTCAGGCTTTACTATATTCTTTCTGTTAACACACAAAACACATCTGCCAGGCATTACCATATTCCAGCTGTTAATACACAATACACATCTGTCAGGCTTTACTATATTCTTTCTGTTAACACACAAAACACATCTGCCAGGCATTACCATATTCCAGCTGTTAATACACAATACACATCTTCCAGGCATTACCATATTCCAGCTGTTAACACACAAAACACATCTGCCAGGCATTACCATATTCCAGCTGTTAATACACAATACACATCTGTCAGGCATTACCATATTCTTGCTGTTAACACACAAAACAAGGCGTCCATATTTTACTATTCCCACGATGCTAACAATAATGTTTCCAGTTTTACTGCACATATTTGGTTATCACACACAACAGATATATCAGAATTTACAGTGTCCACAGTATTAGCTACACAAAAATACATGTTACAAGCTCTGTTGTACGTTTGAGGTTACAACAACAACAAAAATGCAAATCTTTAAAGCTTTACTGTAGTCATACTGCTAAATATAATGCAACATCTGCATGTTTTGCTGTAAATACATGGTTAGAAAACAAAACACATCTTTCAGGTTTTACTGAATACATGTGGTTACTACACAAAACGCATCTTTCAGGTTTTACTAAATATATGTGGTTACTACACAAAACACATCCGTCAGGTTTTACTGAATATATGTGGTTACTACACAAAAACATTTTTCAGGTTTTACTGGATACATGTAGTTACCACACAAACACATCTTTCAAGTTATACTGAATACATGTGGTTACCACACAAATCACATATTTCAGGTTTTACTGGATATATGTGGTTACTATACAAAAGACATCTTTCATGCTGTACTCATACTACTCACACAAGGCACAATGTTCATGCTTTTTAATTTGAGTACAGTGAAACCTGAAAAATGTGTTTTGTGTCTTAACCATATGTGCGCAGTAAAACAGTGTCTTATGTGTTGGCAGTATGAGTATAGTAAAACATAAACTATCTGTTTTGCATGGACAACAGTGTGGATACAATAAAACCTTACAGATCTAAATTATTACAGTTGGACAATGCACTCATACTACCAACACACAAAGCACATTTTCCCGGTAAAACTGTACACATATAGTTACCAAACAGAACAAATCTTTCAGGCATCATTAACATAGTTAAGAAATTGTCAAAAGTATCCTCATACAATCTCTCAGCTTCGTTCAGGATCTGGAGACAGGTAAATAATCCAGTGACTTATTATTTCCTGAAACAATTCCTCCCCAATTCCCCTCCCCCAAATTTTCTAACGCCTTTATCTCAATCCACTCTTCCATATTTTATATTGGAACTAAGGGCCCCGTTTATATATTCACTGCAAAATGTGGATTACTTTTCTGCAGTTGATATTTCAGTTTCTGTTATTGTAATTTTTAAGTTTTCCAAATTAGTACTGTTGATTTTAGTTTAGTTTATTGATACAAGTAGGAGCTGTGGCAAATGAGTTTCAAATGCAATTCACAATCCCGCATTTAAAATACAGCTGTGGGAGTTTTTTTAAGCAGACTGCCTTGCGCTGGTTTTCACACAATGGTATTAGTGTCTGTCGTTCAGAAAGCAAAGGAAAACTAACGAAAGTAAACTTGCCAAGAAATCACAAACAGCCAAAAATGCTGGGGTTGACTGCAACATCCTGTAAAGGATATACAGCTAACTTAGTTAAGATAAAAATCTTTAGTCGAAACGTTTGTGTATCTCTTTCTTTTAGTCAAGCTTCCAAGTTTTACCATTTATTGGTTCAGCTTTCTATATCAGTGTGTCAGCAGCCAACCTCTCTTTTCTATCCATCATCATGCAATGCCTTGCTGGCTGGCATGGGCGATCATGCCTCTCCACAAATTACAATCTTCTACGTTATGGATCAGTTTGTGTGTTGACTCCCTTCCGTGCCATGACACAAGACTGTCAAGAATCTTCTCATGCTGTCTTCCTCTATCTCTCTTTCTGCAAATCTTTCCGGTTGTCACAACATGTTCCACTTTTTGTCTTCTCATAACATGGCCAAAAAAACGATGACTGCCTCTTTCTGATGTTTGTGATAAGTTGTCTTTGCGACTTAGCTTCCCTTAAAGCGTCCTGATCCTTTTCTATTACAGTATAATATTTCAGTAACTAACACTTCACATGTAGATTGTATGATGCCAGTCCATGCAGCCAGAAGGAGACAAGTCAATGTAGCAACATTTTAGAAACATGCCCATTTGTGAATCAAGGCTCTCTCTCCTTCTCTCTCTCTCATCATCATCATTATCCACTGGCCTGTCCTGTGCAGAACTTTACCCCGTAACATTCTTTCAAAAGCTCTCTCTATCATAAGCCAGATTTCCTGCCCGTGTTGCCATCATATGTAAATTAACTATCACATCTTGAATCCAACTATATTGTGATTGTTAACCCCCCCCCCCCCCCCCCCCCCCCCCCCCCCCAGTACATTTCATTCCATAATTATCTTTCCTAGAATTTCATATCTTTTTATATCTAAAATACTTATGTATCTTCATTTTTTGTTTGTCTTAATTTCTAAATATATCTGTTCCAATCAATAATGTTTGTTCTACAAATTTCTGTCAACACATTTCTATCATAATTTGCCAGAGGACCCAGGTATTCAGAACTGCTTACCACAGTGTTTCCCAACCTTTTTTGTGCTATGCCCCACCTAAGTCTTTCTAAAATTCTTATGCCCCCCCCCCCCCCCCCCCCCCCCACATATGCAACATTTTTAATATTCAAAAATTGAAATGTTCACTAAAGAAACTTGAATTTTTTTTTTAGAAGGGCTCACGGTTCCCAGAGGGGCCAGAGGCCTCCTTCCCCCCCTCTCCCCTCCCCCCAGGTCCCGTGTCCCTGTGTGTCGTTTGTATTGGGTGACATTTTTTTTTGTGGTTTGGCGGTCCCCCCGCCTCCCCCTTTTTTGTGTGGACCCTTAGTCTCACTGTGAGCTATTGCCCACAGTGGTCCACCAGGCCCACATCTAAGGTCAAGATATGTGATGGGTTTTTATTTGATCATCCCGGCCCCCAACCAGACCAGGTGCACTACTTGGGGGAGAGCAGCAAATGCACCCGATCCTAGCCAAAGGACCGATAGGTTTTAGGAAGAAATCACTAGGAAATTATTGAGCAAACACAGTAAGTAAATTTTCAAAACATATAATGCAGAACTGAAATTCAAGTACAAAATAATTTTAATGAAAGATTTTTCTATATTATTTTAATTATTAGTAATTATTAAAATTTAGTGAGATCCTTGCGCTTGATGCTTGCTGCAAAGAGATTTTATGTCAGGTTCCAATTTAGTTAACTTCAGTCTCAAGTCTCCCCATTTTCTTATATCCAGCCAATTTCTTCCATTTTCCAATTGCCCCCTTTAACAATCGAATTGCCCCCCTGTGGGGCGTGGGCCCCACGTTGTGAAACACTGGCTTACCATCTATAATTTCTAAATATACCTGGTCCAATCAATAATGTTTGTTCTACAAATTTCTGTCAACATATTTCTATCATAATTTTACAGAGAACCCAGGTATTTAAAACTATAATTTCTAAATATACCTGTTCCAATCAATAATGTTTGTTCTACAAATTTTTGTCAACACATTTGTATCATAATTTGCCAGAGAACCCAGGTATTCAAAACTATAATTTCTAAATATATCTCTTCCAATCAATAATGTTTGTTCTACAAATTTCTGTCAACACATTTCTATCATAATTTGCCAGAGAACCCAGGTATTCAGAACTGCTTACCATCTATAATTTCTAAATATATCTGTTCCCATATTTGTTTTATGTGACAATGATACAGAACCTTTGGAAGTCAGCATGGCTGAATGGATAAGTGCGCTCGTATTTAAACATTTGGTGTGCTGATGCCGAAGTATCGGGTTCAACTTTTACAAAGGTCAGTTGAAATAAACTTCTCATCCTTGACTTGAAGATGTAAATTACAAGTACCTCTGAAGTCAGAGTAGTTCGACTGAGGGTGAGGGACACTGATAATAAGGAAAGCTAATCCATGCGCATGCCGGTCTCTCTGGCTGTGGGGTTACAACACTTTCTCTCTGTAATCCCGTTTATCACGCAGAGTCTCGCAGCGGAGCGAGAACTGAGGTGGTTCGACCCCCGCTCGTGACTTGCGGATACTGAGCCGGCCGCTCAGAAAGCAATGGCAAACTACTGAGCGTAATCTTGCCAAGAGATCAACAGACAGCTGAAAGATGCTGCTGTTGACAGCTAAGTCCTGTAAAAGGATACGCAAAACATTTTTTCAATCCATGCGCAAGATTCGGTCCACTGGTACTAGAAGCAGTATTTAGGGACTACGCTTGAGTTCAGCAAGTGAGTACACACACAAAACCTTTTGCATACGTTAAATTGTATTGAGCAATATGGTGCTGGACCCATATTTGTACAGATCAATCAGCACTGGCTGAGTGACGTGGTCGGTATCACACCAGCCCCCTTGACTTCCCAAGACATTTCCTGGTACACATTTAAGGCCGCGCTGACCTGGTAGCCTGGGTCAGTTGTTACAATTTGAATTTACTGTTTGTTTTACTGGTTGCCATAATTTGTTGGAAGATAGAAAAAAGGTAACTATTTCTAAAACATGATATTTACTTGTTTTACTGCAAATGCATAGGCCAGTGACACACCATACATATATAATAGAATAGTTGCTAGGCTTTCATACACAATAACAATTCACATAACATCAAAACATGTTAAGAAGCCTTGCAGTTTGAACATATCTACTAGCATTCATTAAAACTATACTTAGGTCCTGTTGTCCACTCTCTAACATCTGGTCAGTACTATACTTAGGTCCTCATGTCCACTCTAACATCTGGTCAGTAGTATATTTAGGCCCATCATATTCAACCACAATCAGCTCATTGTCAGTGTCTATAAGACTAGTTTCAGCTTGTCTCCTTTGCCACATTACCGGGAATTCCGCCTCATTCTGTAAAAAATAGAAGACATAATTTTAACTTAACTTGGCAGAGTAACTAACATTGATTACCTATAAAAGGCTAATGAAAGAAGGTTATATACAAATATAAGATGACAAACAGCATTCTATGATCATGTAATGTGAAGAGAAGCATCTGGAAAGATCAGCAGGAGAAGCAGCACAAGGCAGATTGAGAGAAATGATGCTTGATGGTGTAAGACGGGTGGCATGGAAGAACATCATTCAGAACTCCAAGTACTGAGACTGAATGCTGGGCAGCTCTCACCAAACCTGATACTCCACAATGTGCAAATGGTTTCAGGCGGAGGAGCACAATTGGGAGAGCACAAGTCTTACCCTAGTGGTAGGAAATGCAACCTGAAGACTAAATGTCAGGACAGATCAGACCTTAAGCCTTGGTCAGCAACTGGTTTAGGATTGAAGCTCCGACAGGCAGATAGTTAGAGCACTGCTTTGATGACTGGGCAGCTTCTTCAGCTTTGTTCCAGAAGTACTGGTATCACCTTTCCTTTGAAGTAGCTAAGCAGGCAGAGAGAAGGATCATGCTACATTGGCAACACATGGTCTCTACAATTCAGCCCAGGCTTTGTGCTATAGGCAGGTATAACTCCATCCTTGGTCACCATCATGGGTTGTAGTTAATACCACCGTGAGTTTTAGTTATTATATCTTTTTTGAAGCACAATGTAACAAACTATCGTCTGTCATGATGGCAAGGTGCTAGTATAATCTTACAGCCTATTTCTGGAGTGAGTAAAGGCACTTCATGATTGCATTGGAATAGACATCACAGATTGTGGAGCAATAGTCAATATGTATCTATGTGGGAAGTATAGAGTATCTTTCTTGTATCTTCATCAGGGGAGTTTTTTTTATTTTGACAAGCTGACAGACTTTATTTTTGCTGTTTAACGAGCACGCGAACATTAGAATTAACAGTTAGATTTCTATCTAAGATGAGGCCCAACACTTTGTGCTTGGTTAAATTTTCTACAGATATGTTACCAACATGGAGCTGAAATTTCTATGGATTTAGAGTGTGAAGTCTTTGTCAGGTTGTCATTAACATAGATTTTATTTTAGTAGTGTTAATTAGCATAGAGTTTGTACAACTCCACTTCACAACATTAGTCTTGTTGCAAGGATGACTCCAGCACATTACAGTTCCTAGCATTTGTATACACAGTGAAATCATCTGCAGATAGATCAGAGGATGATGAAAGATATAAGGGAAAATCATTTAAATAAATGGTATATAACAGAAGGCCAAGTATTGAGCCTTGAGGTACTCCAATATTAAAGTAGTAGTTTGAGATGGAGAATAGCTCTGAGGTACTACTTGTTTTCTGTTTGACACAAATGATTCTGATAAGTGACACTACATTAAGGGTTAATCTCATTGTTTCTAGTTTTTAAATTAACAAATAGGGTCTATCATCATCATCATCAAGTACCTTGCCAGCTGGTGTAGGCATTAATATCTCTCCACAGATCTCGATCTTTGGTGTTCTGGACCATCTCTGCTGATGATATCCCTACATACCACCATCTAAATCTATCCAACATCATTTCTCTTGGTCTGCCCCTGCTTCTCTTCTCCTTGATCTTTCCAGTCATTATGATGTTCTCCAATGCCTCTCTTCTCATCAAATGACCAAATGAACTGTTTGTCTCATATGGTCTATCATATCAAATGTTTTCTAAAGCCTATAAACACCACCTTGGAGAGTCAAAGACAGGCATCAATTTCACAATGTGACTGCCATAACCCAGAATACGCTACACATCGAGCATTACATGCACATGTCTACAGATTACCTCGGTCATTACCTAGCTGAAGGACAAATGACACAATCCACTATACTTACATTACATAACCAGCATTACATGCACATATCTACAGCAGTACTGGCTATGAAATTACCCCAGTCATTACCTGGCTGAAGGATGAATATCGTAGGAATAGGAGTATCCACTATACTTACGTTACATAACCAGCATTACATGCACATATCTACAGCAGTAGTGGCTATGAAATTACCCCAGTCATTACCTGGCTGAAGGACGAAGGACACAATCCATTATATATACTTATAGAAATGTTCATCATCTTCTTCTGCCATTTATCTTCCATTTAACATTAAGCCTTCAACCAACTCACACAAAGATATCCAATCTTTTGCTGCTATCTCCTGCGGTTCCATGTCCTTTCCATATTATTCATCACTGTCAGGGGGTTTCCATGGTGAAATGGTAAAGTTGACTGCCTTGTGCTCTGAAGGCTGTGGGTTCAATTTAACTCTTTCGCTACCGTGATCCCATCTGTGGGCACGATGTATTTCCTGAGATGGCAGTCCGCCCTTTTAGTGCCACAAAATGATCAGTGGTTTATTTCACATATTTCTGCTCCGTTTCAGAATTTTAAGTTACAGTAAACTAAAAAGTCGTACAGCCGAAAGATCTCTACGCCATCTTGGTGCGGTCAATCGTTTTCTAATATTGGATTCTTGTGAATTTTCAGTTTTAAGGTAGTGTTAATTTGTTTGTTTTGGTTTTTCACAATGGAAACGCCCACCAGTATGCGTCCACGTAGAATGACTTCAGATCAAGCTAGATTATTATTCGAAACTGTTTTAAACAATAGTGATTCCGATAATAGTGATTCAGACAGCAGTTATATCTGTGAATCTAACATTTTAGCACGTGGTGATAAAGATATTACTAGTGGAACGTCGTCTTCAGCTGAGGTGTCTGATGAATTTCCGTCTGACAATGAATGTCAGGATGTCACAATCACTTCTCAGCGGAAAGGAAAGCAAACAGTACAAAATAAGAATAAAACTGGAGGAAAAAACTTGAATCTACAAGCTTCTGTACAGCGTGATGCACCTATCCCATCACCATCGACATGGCAAGATGTGTCAAAAGGAGAAACAAAACCGAAGTTTGAGTTTCGTCCTCGAAGATCTCACGTCAACTCTAAACTTTATCATCTGCAAACACCTATGGATTTTCTCAAAGTTTTTTTTGATGATGACATAGTGGATTGTTTAATTAAAAATGTAAACAAATATGCAGAAAAGATCTTGATGCAGAACACTCCTAAAAGAAAACATTCTAGTCTGTTATCCTGGACCCCACTCACGAAGCATGAATGGCTGAAGTTTACGTCTGTCATTATTGCTATGGGACTTGATCCAAGACCATCTATCAAAGACTATTGGTGTACAAGTGCACATTTATATACTCCTTGGTATGCCACTATGTTCCCCAGGAACAGATTTGAATCTATTTTTCACACCATGTTTCACGTATGTGAACCAGAAGCATCAGGTGAAAAAAAAATTGATCCTCTTGTTGACATGATCCTGAAGAAATTCCAGGAAGCATTTTACCCATTTGAAAATGTGTCCATTGATGAAATGATTATTGGATGGAAGGGCAGATTTCAGCACAGACAATACAATGCAACAAAACCTCACAAGTACCACATCAAAACATTTGGCCTTTGTGATTCTGCGACTGGCTATGTGGTGAATTTAAAAATTTACTATGGACGAAACACCGAATACAGTCCAGATTTAGATCTCACAACTGCTCATGCAGTGAAAGTGTTTGCCACACTACTGAATGTTCTCGGAGCTGGCCATCACATCTTTGCTGACAGATTCTACACTTCGAAAGCTCTGATTGATTATCTGCATTCCAACAATTTCAATTATACAGGGACACTGAATGTCAACCGAGTAGGCTTCCCTCCTGAGTTGAAGCATTTGCGACTTCAGCATCAAGAGATGAAGTGGTTTCTTGAAGGAGAAAGAATATTGTGTGTGGCATGGAGAGATAAAAAAGCTAAAAAACCATGCATTGTTGTCTCTACCAAGTCTGTAGTTGGAACTGTTGAGAGCGGATTGCGAAAACCCCAAAGCAAGCCGAAGATGATCCATGAATATAACATGGCGATGAATGGCTGCGACAGAATGGACCAAATGGTTGGATATTATAATATCCATGATAGGAAAACCATTAAGTGGTGGAAGAAAATCTACTACTGGATCTTTGAAATTGCACAGATCAATGCTCACATCCTACATTCTATATGCCAAACAGAGAAAGGAGGAAAAAAACTGTCATTGAAGGATTTCAAGAAAAGTTTACTGGAAAGTGCTCATTGCGAAGCAGCTCAGAGTATTCCTGAAAGTTTGACACTCTGCCTGCCGAAGAATTTCAAAAAGTCAGTTGCAGGAAATTATGTCGAAAGAGTCACAGGAGCCAAGCATTTAATAGAATTTGTCGGTGTCAATAGAGAATGTGTTTTTTGCAGCACTCGAACTAAACGACACAGATCTTCTTTTGTTTGCTCCGGCTGCACTAATAGACCACACTTGTGCGCCAAAGTTTGCTTTGCAGCCTATCACAAATAGACTGCCACATATAGTAAATAAAAACAAACAGACATTTGTAAATATTCATTGTAATTAAATGTAAATCTGCCAAGTGTTTTCCTAATTTTTGTCTGAAAAAAAAAATACATGATTCAGAATCTGCGGCAAAACTTCTTTTCGGATGGTTGATTGGAAGCAATGGTGTTTATAGTTTAGAATAGTGTTGTTTGTTCAGTAAATTCAATTGGATTAGCAGTGATCAGGATATTGGATAACAACGCCCCCTCGGTAAGTACAATGTTTACATTATTTTTTACCTCTTTTTAACAAATTATGTTAGAAGTTATATTATTATTTTTATTTTATTTACAACATACAGCAAAAATTCTCCTACCAACATATTCCTTGTGCAATCCCCTTTATTTTGATATATAATACAACATTTCTGCTAAAATTTTAACCATTTTCATAACATTATTGCGACATACACCAATTTCCAGATTTCGGCCATTAGTTTTTTTCATTTTTGTGAAAAAGACATGGTTCAGAATATGCACCAAAACTTCCTTTTGGGTGATTTATATGAGCAATACTATTTATATTCTTGAAGACAAGTGGTGTTTGTTTGATTATTCAGTAAATTAAACATGATTAGCAGTATAGGAGTGTAGAAAACACATTCTAAGTGCAATGTTTACATTATTTTTACCTACTTTTGTCCAATTATTTTACAAATTATATTATTATTTTTATTTTATTTACAACCTAAAGCAAACATTCTCCTACCAACATATTCCTTGTGCAATCCCCTTTATTTTGATATATAATACAACATTTCTGCTACAATTGTAACCATTTTCATAACTTTACTGTGACAGACCCCACCTTCAAGATTTCAGCCATTATTTTTTGTCATTATTTGTGAAAAATACATGGTTCAGAATATGCACCAAAACTTCCTTTTGGGTGATTTAAATGAACAATACTGTTTATATTCTTGAAGACAAGTGGTGTTTGTTTGATTATTCAGTAAATTAAACATGATTAGCAGTATAGGAGTGTAGAAAACACCTTATAAGTGCAGTTTTTTAAATAATTTTTACCTCTTTAATTTCAGTTGTTATTATTAAACCTCTCATTATTGTCATAATATTTGTAACCTATCAATTAATTATTAACACTGTCATGTTCCTTGTGCAATCCTCTTTAATTTGATATGTAATACAATAGATCTTCTACCATCTTAACCATTTTAAAAGCATTATTGTAACACACCCCTAGTTCCAATTTTCTGCCATAAATTTCTGTTTGGTCACAGCCCAGTTTTTGTTTGGTAGTGAAAGAGTTAAGACTGCACTGTTTAGACCATGAGTGTAATTGTTCCTGAGACCAACAACCTTTAATTCTCTCCTCCATGTGTTTTTACATCTCCTACGAAGGAGCTTCAAATGAAAACCTTAAATGTTGTATTTTGCTGTGTGAATATATTCTGAAAATGTAAAGAACAAATATATCATTTTTCGATATAGTCCCCATTGCGTTGAATGCAAGTCCTTCAGCGCTGATAAAGTGCTTGGATTCTTGTAGAAAAAATTCTCTGAGGTTACTATTCGGTGTGAATGACCCGGTCATGAACAATGTGTCACAGAAGTCACACTATTTTGAAGCTTCCTACTCCACTCATACACTTGCTGGACTGACAGGCTTGCATCCCCATACTAGACCTTCATTCGCCGATGAATTTCTATAGGCTTCACCCCTTCACCAATAAAAAAAACGGATAACAGAAAGCTGCTCCTCTTTGGCGCAAGTCAAAGGTGGAGCGGCCATCTTTAAACTGTCCTTATGACATCATGTTTATCTGCACTGTGATGACACGCTTGACATCATTAACAACAATACTGACAGGATACAAGACAGTGGCATGGTTATTGTAATTTCTATCACACTTTCAAGGTTTTCATGTGAAGCCCTCTCATACTTATTTGCCCTGTGTTGTTCCAGAGAGAACATTCTAGTTATGTTATCAGGCTTTTACAATGTGTGTCCTATCCAGTGCCAGGCTCTTTACCCCACCTCTTGATTCCTTGGGATCTGTCTAGTTCTCTCACTAAGCTCCACATGAGTGATTCTGTCACACCAGTTTAGTCCTTACCTTACACATTAAAATCAATCAATTACCTTACACAAACGTTCATCTGGGACCAGACGCTAGGCAGCAGACAAATCTCTGGCTTTGGCTAATACTTGGTCCAAGTCAACAGCAGTGGCCATTTTCTGTGAACAGAGATATCTACATTAGAACTAAACATAATGTCCGTGCACGGAGATATCTACATTATATGCCAAGTCTATTAATAGAGATATCTACATTACAACTAAACACGACCACGTCTGTGAATAAAGATTAAATTACAACCAAACACCACTATGTCTGTGAATAGAGATTACATTATAACTAAACACCATGTTTGTGAACAGAGATATCTACATTACAACTAAAGACCATGTCTGTGAACAGAGATAGCTATAACTAAACACATCTGTAAACAGAGATTACAACAAAAACACACCTTTGAACAGAGATAACCACAACTAAACATATCTGTGAACAGAAATAACTACAACTAAACACACCCATGATCAGAGATTTTTTTTTTTTGCATATCCCTTACAGGACGTTGCAGTCAACACCAGCATTTTTCAGCTGCTGTTGATGTACCAGGCAAGATTATGCTCAGTAGTTTGCCATTGCTTTCTGAGCGACTGGCTCACATACCCCATAAGTTACAGACGCAGTGAGAACCGCTACCATTTCTCACGCACATCATGTTACTCACGAGAGTATATGGAATTACGGAGAAAGACATAAACCACTAGGCCATGGAGACCAGAGATTACAACTAAACACATCTGTGGTCAGATATAACTACAATCAAACACACCTGTGAACAGAGATAACTACAACTAAACACACCTGAGAACAGAGATTACAACTAAACACACCTTGAACAGAGATTACAACTAAACACACCTTGAACAGAGATTACAACTAAGCACAACTGAGAACAGAGATAACAACAACTTAATACATCTGTGAACAGAGATATTTTCATTACAACAAGATACGACCTATCGACTGAACCTGGTTTGATTGTAAGTTCTAAGTGCAGGTGTTCACACTGCTATGCGTTTTCTTGATAACTTCTCAGAATACTTGGTTTAAGAATCCACATCACTGCACTCAGGATATTCCCACACATGCTCTTTCCCCCTTTCAAAAGCCACCAAAGGGTTTCCAACATGAACGTTTTCAGCATCACTTCGCAGAGAGATTTTCTTGACTTGATTCAAAAACTCATCTCATCTCATCTCATCATGTTCCTCTTGTACCTTGCGGTGTCGAGGTGAAGTATAAACTTCGTGAGAGTGCCCGGTTATGGGCTTCGTATATCGACATTCCCATGGATTCTGTTATTCCCTCCGTCCAGCGTTTACGTTTACGTTGATTCAAAAACAAAAGTTCCAAATTCAGTTTCGTTCAACCTGCTTCTTCAACTTGGTTAGATAGCTGAAGAGAGTTAGAGAGCTTTTCTATTTCATTTTTAACATTGTTGCAGTATTTCTTGAATACAGATGGTATTTCTTCAACCTTGGTTAGATAGCTGAAGAGAGAGTTAGAGAGCTTTTCTATTTCATTTGTAACTTTGTTGGTTGCAGTATTTCTTGAGTACAGATGGTATCTTATTTTGACTAGGTTATGGCCTGAACCATCACCTACTTCAGGCTGGGCAATGGATTTCTTCACCTACTTCTGTGACCTGGCTTGGCTAGTAAAGGCAGTGGTAGTTCTGTGGTACCATGGCAGACACTGAATAATGTGATAAACCCTCACATATTCTAGATCATAGCATACTGAAAAGTGTGGCCAGTTTTCTTCCTTCCCATCCTTCCTTTGTGGACAATTCCGAGATAATTATGAGAATTATCCAGCACCCATGTTTTAAGCTTAGTTGACCCCATAGCCATACTGGTTGGAAAAAACAATCCTGCCATTGCAAGTTAAAAGTAAAGGACCTCTTCTGTTTTTGTTTTATTTTTGGTGATCACTCTCTTTGAACTGAAACATAGTCCATACATGTGCTACTACTTCTACCAGGTTTCTCCGAAAATAATACAGGGTCTTATATTAACTTTAGCTTCAAAAAATGCATAAGAGCTTGTTTTTGGGGATGTCTTTTTTTCTTTTTCAGATAAAAAAAATCTACATTTATCCATGTATACAATTCTACATTTATTCAAATACAGTCATGTCATCTTCTTCTAAAACATCGTCATAACTCTCCAAATACCGAATTTAATTTGACCAGTTGTTGACTGAGATCAATAGGCCCATAAACATGGCAGTTTCATCCATGGCAACCATGTTGGAGAGTTGGTATTTGAGAAAATCGATGCCATCAACACAGTGCTTGAATGCAAGTTCACGTTTAATAACTTCATTCTAGCTGATGATCTTAACTAGGGCTTATTTTAGGGGTGGGTTTTATATTAAAAGCAGCCTAATAAATCATGCAAGGGCTTATTTTAGGGGTAGGTCTTAATTTCAGGGAAACATGGTAGTAGCATTGGACTGATATTTGGAGTGGATTAGCTTTCCCTATTACCGGTGTCCCTTGTGATCAGGTGAACCCACTATGACTTTAGAGGTACTTGTAATTTACGTCCTAATGTCAAGAATGATAAGTCAACATTTTAGTCCAACTGACCATTGTAGGGGTTGAACCCTGCAACCTCAGCATCAGTATGCTGGATGTTAAAGAATTAATGCCGCTTTACAGAACACAATTATGGAAACACAGGACATTCCGCCGACCAGCCTTCACCAGCAAATAAATACACAAAACACATAATATAAACCAGTGTTTATAAATACTTGCTGATGAAGGCTAGTTGTCGCAACATTCTGTGTTTTCCATAATTGTGTTCTGTAAAGCTGCATTACTTTGTGTTATTTTATATAATATACTATTATTCATCTAATAAATTACAAACATTTAAAGTAGACGTAATCAATGCCTGGCTTAGGATGAGAACAAAAATGTCCTACCTGCACAAGTTTCATGTTGTTGGGGAAATCTCCATTTAACAACTCATGTCTGATGGACCTAATATTTATGAAATTAATAATTTGCAACGTTACATTATCTATAGAGGCAGTAATATCAATCATATAGAACACCTTACACATATCTTAATACGTGTGGCCTATAATGGGTACACTTAAAACATTTCAACAAAATATGTCTGAATTTTCTCAAGCAAAACACATTTGCACCTTTACTAGATTAAGACAACAGGTTTTTCTGATCAGTCGTGACGAAGTGAAGATGTAACATTTGTTTACCTAAGGATGTTTTTTCCCTGTTTGCTTGCTTTGAACTCAAGCGTAGATCATACACATACTAGTACTTCTAGTGCACCGGACTGATGTTTGTATGTGGATTAGCTTTTCTTACTACCAGTGCCCCTTGCGATGAGGCGAACCTACTCCGACTTCAGAGGCACTTGTAATTTACATCCCCAAATCAAGGACGAGAAGTCGACATTTTAGTCCAGCTGTAAATGACTGTAGAGGACTGTAAATTTTTTTGTTTAACATTGTGAACTTTAACAATTCCTCAGGAGTTAACAATCATAGAGAGCAGGCCTTCTGGCTGGTGTTCTGACAATATTTTGTTATAAATGAGAAAAACCAACACACAACAAAATAATTATAGTATATGTGAACTCTGATATATAAACACTGAAATCCTTGCCAGTGTTACAGACTCGCTGCACTCATGTTCGTCTTCGTTCTTCCTCTTTTGAGATGAGCGCATAGTAAAACTACGCACCTCAGAGGTTAGTGAGTTCAACCACATGGGTGTCAGGTTTACCCCCTCAGCTGGTGCTGTGGCAAAGGGGCAACGAACGCACTTTGCAATCCCACATTTGAAACACAGTTGCGGGTGATTTGGAAGCACATGAAGCCAGGTGGTCATGTCTTCGAAAAAATGTGTTTCTTTTTCAGTGAACTGGACTACCAGGTTGTTAAAGTTAGTTGCATAACATTCACAGGATGTCACGGTCAACCCCAGCATTGTTTGGCTGTTTGTGATTTCTTGGCAAGTTTATGTTCAGTAGTTTGCCATTGCTTTCTGAACGGCCTTCATTGTGGCGAAGGGGTTACAGGTACAGGTCGTAATCCTGCAAACTGCATTCAAAACACAGCCATGGGTGATTTGGCAGCAGACCATCTTGCATTGGTGTTTATAAAATGGTATGAGTGCAGGTGTTCAGAAAGCAATGGCAAATTACAGAACGTAAAGTTGCCAAGAAATCACAAACAGACAAAAAATTCTGGGGTTGACTGCGACATCCAGTAAAGGATATGCAACAAACTTTACAGGTTGACCCATGTACCAGAACATTTCCTGGAAAGTAAAGGCAGCCAGTATGATGCTGACCACACCACCCATCAAGTGCACCCTGTCATTTACTGCCGATATAGTACCTTGCGGTGTATGGCAGGGGGGGGGGGGGGGGTCTTGAACCTGAGGAATTAAGGCCGTCTGGCTAGTGCAGTCACCGCGAACAATGCATGTTATGGTTTTCTTTTTGCCCCCGACAGAAAAAAATTCCCTACCGAGGATTCGAACCCGGGTCTTCTGAAGGAGAATCTGGCATTCTAGCCACTCGGCCAGCTCATCTTCCTCAAGCGCTAATCGGCCCAAAATATGGGACTTGCACCATATATCCATTGCAACTCACATTTCATGGTGTGAAAAATGTTCATGTACTTTACTTGCACTTCCCAATCTCAGTTGTTACTTTAACTTCCTACATCCTTGTCAGCAGTTATATTTACTTACTTTGTTCAAGATGTTAATTTAACCTTGTGTGTCCTACACAGTTACTGTTCTAAAGTAACAATTGCCTGGGATAGCGAGGATTAAATAGCTAAAATGGTTGAATGAGAACCAGAAACAAGTTGTTGAACTTACAGCAACATTGCACAGCAAACACAAATGAGATACTCAAATCTGTTGACATCAGAGAACAGCGAGTCCCAGATTCTGAGTACTTCTGAAATGGGATGCACAAAACATTTTGTATATGTACATATGTACATTCAAACAAGTACGTATACATATGTACATTCAAAACCATCTATTCCCTTAGTGAATTTAAACACAGAAGACACAAACAATATGTTGCACGATTTATTGCCTGGCAAATTTTGCTGCATCTCGTCAGGTGCAAACCACAATTATATATCATTTAAAGTGAATAAACGAATAATACTTTGGCTGAAATGCTAAATATATAGTCACTCATATTGTTCAAATGTAGAATAACACCATAATAGTCTAAGATTTAAAAGGAAGCCCTTCTATAAGCATAGCAGCGGCTGGAATCACCTAATCGATAATGTTTCGATATATCTGATCAATCTATTATTGTTAATTGAATACAGTATATGAAATACATTTTATTGATTATCTCTATGATTTCTAATTAGCAAATGTTCTGCTATGGCTGACTTCGACATTTTATGACCTGTAAATGACTGTCAAGATATACAATCTAAACTGGAAAGCTAACGACTCCAGGAGATCATCAGGAGGGCATCATATAGCTCCCTGTTTATATCATCTCTTACATTTCTCATTATATTTTCAGCGTACAGGTTAAACAAATAGGGTGACAGCTCGCAGCCCTGAAGGACTCCTTGCTTGATGTCAAACCAATCTGATGCCTCGCCATCTATTCTAACTGCTGCTTGTTGGTCTAGATAGAGCATTTTTATGAGTTGTACTACATGTGATGGAAAGCCCATAGTCCTCACGATTTCCCAAAGTTTCTGATGCTGTACACAGTCACATGCCTTTGAATAATCCACAAAACATGAGTATAGGTTTACATTAAATTCTCTGCACTTCTCTATTATTAAACGCATGTTGAATATGTGATCTCTTGTTCCTCTTCCTTGTCTAAATCCAGCTTGAACTACATTAATCTCTTCTTCCATTTTCTTACGAAGTCTTCCCATTATGACTTTTAGTAGAATTTTACTTGCATGACTGATCAGGGCAACAGTTCTATAGTTGGTGCATAATTTCAGGTTGCCCTTTTTTGGTATGGGAATGAAGATAGTTCTCTTCCAATCTTTTGGCCATATACCATATTTCCAAATCTTTGTACATAATGCATGATATATGTGTATGCTTTCTTCTCCTCCCGCTTTAATTAGTTCAGCTGGTATCTCATCACATCCAGGAGATTTACCATTCTTCAGGTGCTTTATAGCCCAAGCAATTTCATCTAATGAGGGTTCAGGTTCTGTCTCTGCTGTCGTTGGCTCATGTATCTCATTCATATCCTCACTGTCACTCATATCATACATTCCACTGCAGTACTCCTGCCATCTTTCTAGAATTTGTCTAGATTCTGTTAAGGTATTTCCCATCTTGTCACAGATAACATTCAATTGAGGTTGAACATTTCTTGTCAATAACTTCATTTCTTTGAACATTTCATAATCTCTTCCAGTTTTATGATATTGCTCTATTCTGGTACAACAATCTTGTATGTATTGATTTTTGTCCTTTCTTGTGTTCTTTCTTATTTCTCGAGTTAAAGATTTATACTTCATCTTGGTATTATCGGATTCACCTCCTTTCTGTATATATATATATATATATATATATATATATATATATATATACACACACACACACACACAATAGAAACTTGAAAGAAATATTCACAGGAAAACACCTATGAAAAAGAGAAACTACCAGGAGATGGAAAACATATCTTATGTTTCCACAACTATTAGCTTTCACAAAGGACAAGGGTAAGACTAATGATAGTTTCTGTTATGACATCCATTTTTCCAGCACTCTTTAATTAAATATCCTGAACTGGCACCTTGCCATCTTGACAGATAATTATTGGGCTGTAAAAAAAGGCATAATAAACCTCTCCATAGCACAAAGCCTGGGCTGAATTGAAGAGATCATATGTTGCCCATGCAGCATGATCCCTCTCTCGGCCTGTCTAGTTCACTCCAGAGGAAAGGTAACACCCCTACATCTGGAACAAGACAAGCTGCAGAAGCTGCCGGATCAGCAAAGCAATGCTCTAACTGTCCGCCTGTCGGAGCTTCGATCCTAGACCAGTCGCCAACCAAGGCTTAGGGCCTGGTCTGCCCTGCCATGACAATTTTGTCTTTAGCTTGCATTTCCTCGCACCAGGGTAAGGCTTGTACCCTCCCAATTGCGCTCTTCCGCCCGAAGCCGTTGGCACAATGTGGGGTGTCGGGTTTGGTAAGCGCCGCCCAACGTTCGGCGCTAACAGAAACCAGGTAGTACCGTCTACTGTTATACGGTAGCTCAGTCATATCTGACTAAGACCTGACATCACACATATATATAGAAAATATGTAAATCACCAATGTACAAAGTTGGAACACATATCTTGAGAATAACAGCACTTTATACACTTTGAAATGAAAAGGCTGCAATTTTTCTCTGTATCTTAGTACCCATACTTGAGTTTAGAATGTTTTTCCATGATATCCTTAAATTCAATGCCGCTTTTCAGTTCTTCATTCCGTGACAATCAGCTTGTCCATGAGACACATTTTCTCTGTACTGATCCTAATTTTTTTATGATTCCTGAAAGCGTTGATTTTGGATTGTCAAATTCCTTTGCTATTTCCATTTTCTTGTTGCCATTATTTTCCACTTCTTGTAATAGCTCAATCTTTCTTTTCAAAGATATGGATTTTTAACTCTCCACTGCTGCAACTCAGGCTACTATTCTGGCTGTGACTCAGTCTACTTCTACAGCTGCTACTATTACTTGCAACTGAAATACTTGAACTTACCTGGTAACTGAAACTCTTGTGACAACAGCAATGTTATCCACCTGAAGGCATAGAACTGGGGCCTCAATTCCTGATCTTCTAATCTTTGCCACAAAGGTCTATCATATGCCTTGACCATGTCCATCAGCTGGTTCATTTTGCTGCCTATAATATCAACAAGATGCAGTTTATAGTTTTCATCAAGGTGGGGAAAAGAAGTCTTAAGAGTTATATTGAGTCAATCCTAATGTACTGAAGCGAATCATGGATAATTAGCAGACAAGTGAGGGATGGAGTGGTGACAATGGAGATGTGGTTTTATAGAAGAATGATGAGAATACTGCGGATGGATATAAAGAGCAAGGAAGATGTCGTGAAAGAAGTTAACTCCCAAAGAGAACTGGTTACTCACATCTGAAGATGACTGACAATATTCTGTGGTACACTAGAGTATGTCATAGAACGGTAAAGTTGGAGAGGAGAAGAGGCAGGGAAAATGTAAGAGAGAAGATGCTGGAAACCTTAACATAACTGACTGGAGGAAAATCAGTGTTAGAAACAATTGGCAGTACATGAGAGAGAAGACTGTTAGTATACATGAGACAGAAGACTGTCAGTATACATGAGACAGAAGACTGTCGGTATACATGAGACAGAAGACTGCCAGTATACATGAGACAGAAGACTGTCAGTATACATGAGACAGAAGACTGTCAGTACACATGAGACAGAAGACTGTCAGTATAAGAAATGATTAGCAGCACATGAGACAGAGGGTTGAGGACAGACATGATCACCAATACCACACAGGCTGGAATATAAGAAGAGTAAGAAGACGATATCAACAAACTTTATTTTTCCTTGTTCTGGATATTCAGATGAATCTAAAACTCACTGTCTAGTTTATTTCTCAAACATAGTTTTGTGGGAGCTAGCCACACTCTTATGTCTAGCCTGTATGCTCTCATATAAAGTAAAGGACTTCTTTTGCACATGTTGAAGTGTATTGGGCATGTAGTGCCAGCCCATATTTGTATAGACAAACTGGCATGTGATGGGGGCTGGGGTCATTCTCACACAGACCACCTTTACTTCCAATGCATTTCCTGGAACTCATATTTAGGGCTGGGGAGGGGGAGAGAAGCCCAAGCCATTAAACACAATGGAGGTCAGCATGGCCAAATGCATTTTTTTGGGGGCGCTCACTCGCTTTAAACTCAAGCGTAATCCACACACACTACTTCTAGTAATGCTGGACTGATTTTGCGTGTGGATTAGCTTTACCGACCTATTAACCGTGACCCTTGCCATCAGGCGAACCCACTCCGACATCAGAGATACTTCTAATTTACATCCCCAAGTCAAGGACTTTAGGTCAACATTTTAGTCCTACTGTCCGGTGTAGGGGTTGAACCCCTTATCTCGGCCTCAGCACACCAGATGTTTAAGAACGTGTGTTCTTATCCATTAGGCCAAGCTGGCCTACAGTCGAATGAATAAGAGCATGTGCTATTAAGCTTCCAGTGTGCTGATGTTGAGGTAGTGGGTTCAGCCCCTACAGTGGTCTGTTGGACTAAAATAATGAATTTTGGTCCTTGACTTGGGGGCGTAAATTACAGTTACCTCAAAGTGGGTTCATCTAAAGGCAAGGGACACTGGTAATAGGTAAAGCTAATTAATACACATGCAAAAATTAGTACAATGCACTAGAAGTAGTAGCACCTGTATGGACTACGTTTTAATTCAAAGCCTTACACACCTGTGAGACCTAAACACTTACTAAACAAGCTGAACAGCGCATAAATGCCTTTGAATATAAATGTTATAGACGGGTTCTAAGAATATATTGGATACAGAAAAGAACAAATGCATCCATACTTCAAGATCTGAATATTAAGGAAGGTTAGCTACTAAAGATGATAAAACAATGAAAATTGAAATATTTTGGTCATTTGAAATGTCACGAAAGTTTGGAGAGAACAATCATAGAGGGGTATATGCCCGGGAAGAGAGGAAGAGGAAGGCCAAAGAGAAGATGGGTGCAGGATGTGGCGGATTATCTCCAGATGAGTGTATCGAACGTGGGACATCTTGCTTGTGATCGAGAAGTTTTCCGGAAGGTTGTTATGGGAGCGAGGTTTTGCAAAGGACATGCTACTGAATGAATGAATGACACGCCTTCAGGTGTATTGGGCATATGGTGCTAAACCCATATCTTTTATAGACCAATCGGCTCTTACTGGGTGATGGGGGTCACTATCACGCTGGCTGCCTTTACATTTCAGGACATTTCCTAGTACATTTAACAGCAATTTATTTTAGTTGAGTCAAGAACTGACATCATAGCTTCGGGACATTCCCATTCATGCTCCATCCTTTATCCCCACTCGCTCTCTTTGAACTCAAGCGTAGTCCATACACACTATTTATAGTAGTGATGGACTGAATTTTGCGCGTGGATTAGCTTTCCTTATAAACAGTGCCCCTTGCCATCAGGCGAACACACTTTGACTTCAGAGGTACTTGTAATTAACGTCCCCAAGTCAAGGACGACAGGTCAATATTTTAGTCCAGCTGTCCGGTGTAGGGGTGTGCTCCATCCTCATCTTCAACAGCCAGCGAAGAGTCCCCATACTAATGGTACCAGTAGCGGTCTGATTATGTGTCTGTCTGGCCTTTCCTCAGAGTCCTGAGTGCCGGCCAGATCCTCCGGTCACACCCTGTAGCACCATTCTCTCCAGGTCGTAAGCAGTTTATTTAATAAGCGTATCCATGTTCTTACCAATGCCACACTGAGAGTCATCCAGGGTTTTGATGAAAAAGTCTCGAATTTCACCCATCAAACCAGTGAAGCAGAAAAACGCATCCGCTTCTGCATGTCCTACAAACGCAAATAAAAGATGTGATGAAATGCACAGGATAAACTAATGCACAATTAGAGACATAATGGTTATGAATCCATACATAACATAAATTGATTAAAACCAATACTGAAAACTCTTAGAACAGTGAATTTGCATGTCAGTCTGACATAGGAGTCAAACAAAACATGACGGAAATGTTCCAATTAAGTATATCTATTGCTTAAACGCTGGCTCCGCTGCAAAGGGACTATGGACGCAGTTCATGATCCTGCACACCCGTATTCGAAACACAGCACCATGCAATTTGGCAGCTGACCGTGCTGTGTTGGTTTTTTATAAAATGTTATTGGTGTCGGTCGTTCAGAAAAAAATGGCAAACTAATAAGGTAAACTTGCCAAGAGATCACACCAGCAGAAAATGCTGGTGTTGATTGCAATGTCCTGCAAATAAAAAAAAAAAATGCTTAAACAGGTTCATCTTCCATCTGTAATCTTCCAATGGAGTTATTAGTTGTGATTCCACCTTCACTTTGCTCCTCACTGTCCTATGTAAAAAGTGGAACAGACAATGGTCCCGATAAACCAACACTACGCACAATGGAGTATAGGCCCTCAACAAGCCTTTCAAGCTCTTTGTTAATTTTCTGTTGGATTTTGCAGCTAAAGTTTTCTACAGTTTCATGCCAACCTTCCTTAGTAGCCTCTTACTACATGCATGACAGGTTACATTGTTACTATTCTCTGTTTCTCTTATAATAAAATATATATTTTTTAAAAATATTTAAAAATATATTAAAAATAATTCTCTTCAATAAAAAGATTACACAATTTAAAATATCGGGTTATGGTGTGAAGCATCACCGACGCAAGAGAGCAAGGTACTTGCAGAGTCAGAAACATGCATTTTCTCTCCATTGTTTAAAAAAATAATACAAAATAATAATCTATAACAAAGACAACAAGATCAAACAATACTATAGATGTGGGAATATTAAACACACATACTTCTACACTCTTGGTCAGGGTCTGTTGCAAACGTGTAGTAGATTGGACCAAGAATTTCATTCATGCCCTAGGAATAGAAGAACCAAAATATAGAGTTATATATCATGTGAGTGATTAAATGAATAATACTTAAGCTGAAACAATTAAAACTCATTATCATAGGTATTGTATTGTAATCTGTATACTTGCAATCCACTGACAGTCGTTCAACGCATGTCCGTCGCTCCCAGCAAGGATACAGATTCAGGTAAGTACCTTTAATTAGTTTAATATTGTCATGCAGTGTGTTTCATGTAGTTTTGTGTCGGTTTGTGTTTGTTTGTTCTGTGCTGACGAAGGCTTTGGCCGCAACGTCCAATTTGTTTCTTGTAGTCGTGTTTCAGTAAAGCTCACAATCTACTTCTTGTATTTTGGGTGATTCATTCATTGCCTTTTTAAGCTTTACTGCAGTTCTCCTTATTCTTGTTAGAATGTGGAACATCTGTTATTCCCACGGTAATTTCAAATTTAGAACAAACTCTTTCTGTTCACACAAAACAAGCTGGAGATGCCCAATTTCTAATGCCTCACTATAGTCGAGCAATCATTTATTGTTCATTGAATATAGCATATGAAACTCTGTTTCTTTGTCCATGCTATGTAGATTACTTTAGACAGTGGTTTAGATGCAGATGAATTCAGAAAGTCTTAATGGACATTTTGTTTCATCACACTACCAGTCTGTATTTTTTTTATCTTTAGTGACTGCTTGATGTTGTCACTTCAGAAAATCTTGGACATCCAAGGTCCTGATACTTAATTTTGGTCTCCCAAGCTGCTCATGACAATTAGTCTTCTTTCATTCTGCAGATGTAGTCAAACCACTTCAATTGAGACTCTCTCTTTCCCTCTTCTATCTTTTGTTTATTTCCCCACTGGAGCACTGGCCATCAACCAACTCACTGCAAGCCATCCTGTCTTTTGCTATTTCTAACAGCTCAGTACATGTCCTATCCATATGATTAATCTCCATCTCTAATTCTCGCCTTCATGTGTTTTTAGATCTCCCTCTGTTTCTTTTGCCTTGTGGGTTTCAGAGATAAAAAGATCTTGCTATACTGTTCTCAGGTTTTCTTAATGAATGTCCTGTCCAATCCCAGCATCTTTTCCTCACATTGTTCACTGACATTTGTTTAGTTCTTTCCATGAGATCTAAGTTGGTGATTCTGTCATACCATTTTATCCCTGTTCTCATAGGTGTCAATTAATGTATGTTTGTAGTGTATTAGTAATTTATAAGTCACTCTCCATGTTTATGATCCATACAGTAGTACTGATTTAATGTTAAGAGTTAAATATTTTAGGTTTGGTGGTCCTTTGGCTTCTACAAATGTCCTAGTATTATGAAAACTCCACAATCCTTTTGTATTTTTATTTTAATTTCTCTATCACTTTCCTCATCTGTGTTTACAGTGCTGCTTAAATAGTTCATTAAGACTGCCCCTCTTCACCTTATGACCACAGTGGCATAGTGCTTAATGAGCTTGATTACCAAGACAGTGGCTCAGGTTCAATTCCTAATAGTGGCAGGATGTTATTTTCTGACCAGTATGATGGACATTTTGAGAGAAGCTGAGTCACAAAGACAACTTATCACAGACATCAAAAAGAAGCAGTCATCATTTTTTAGCCACATTATGAGAAGACAAAAACTGGAACATGTCATGACAACCGGAAAGATTTGCAGAAAGAGAGATAGAGGAAGACAGCATGAGAAGATTCTTGACAGTCTTGTGTCATGGCATGGAAGGGAGTCAACACATGAAATGATCCATGCCATTGGAGATCACAATTTGTGGAGAGGCATGATTGCCCATGCCAGCCGGCAAGGCATTGGATAATGATGATGACTCTGGAGTTACGTATCCTCATGAATGGGTACCAGAAGGAAACTGGCCATTCTACCTCATTATGTAAAGGCCTAATACTTCACACCCCAGCAGCAGTAATAGTTAAGGAACCTATCTTCACCCGAGGAGTGTGCAAGGGCTGCATCTCTAGGTATCACTGTATTATCTGGATGAAATTGTTTCTCTTGTTCACCACTAAAACCATTCACAATATGTCATTTCAGCAGCAGCATGGACATTTCTGTTCAATTTGTGGTAATTGTAAATTATTCTTACATATATATCAAGATTTGTAAATAGGTGGGGCAATTGAAATCAGAACATCTGTATAACATTTTCCATCATAATGACCTTCTTTAAAAAAAAGGGAATTATTAAAAGACAAATTTACATGCTTTGTTGTTTTATTAAGTGAGACAACGATTGGCTTTGTCTTATTGGTGGAAAACAACTCTGCTACTTAAATGTTTATTTTAATTATTACATACAATCACAAAAACATAAAGAGAAAAATTAATTAAAAGTGAAAACATGCTTGTGTGGCTAACATTTTCTAATGTATAGTGGTATGTCTATCAGCAGGGACACGCAATTATTGTAAAGTCTGTCTATCAGCAGGGGTAACAAATTATTGTAAAGTCTGTCTATCAGCAGGGGTAACAAATTATTGTAAAGTCTGTCTATCAGCAGGGGTAACAAATTATTGTAAAGTCTGTCTATCAGCAGGGGTAACAAATTATTGTAAAGTCTGTCTATCAGCAGGGGTAACAAATTATTGTAAAGTCTGTCTATCAGCAGGGGTAACAAATTATTGTAAAGTTTGTCTATCAGCAGGGGTAACAAATTATTGTAAAGTCTGTCTATCAGCAGGGATATCAAATTATTGTAAAGTCATAAGATGCTAAACACTCGAGACCGCAGCCTATGACTTCCAGAGTTAAAAGGTTACGGACTTCCCCACACATTGACGTGCATCATGTTCAGTGGGTTTTACAAAAACGCATCCTTTATAGGCACACTGGGCATACTGTGCTATCCCCAAGTTTTGTAAACCATCTGGCACTGGATGGGCGATGTTGCAATGGCTGCCTTCACTTCCCACAACATTTCCTGGTACTCATTTTGAGTGGGACCGACCGGGAGCCAGGACAATTAACAAAAAAATATTCCTGTCTTAATTGATTCAGTGCCAAACAAAAAAAAAAGTTTGGACCAGACATGGTACACAATCAAATGAAAAAGTATTATAATGTACAAATAATATATTGTATTAAGATAATATATAGGTAAACAATAATGTATTATATGTATCTATTCACTGAGCCTTAAAATTAATGAGATACCACAAAACAAAACAAATAACACGATGACCCTAGTATGGCGGTATGTCCTATTTCTGTCCAAATGGGAGGTCACATTTGATGATATTTTATCCTTGGGAACTGAATCAGTTAATGGGGATTTGAACGCACGACCACCGAACTGCACTACCACAACTCCCACTGCCAGATATTAAGTAAATATATACATACATAGGGTGTATTTTTAATGACTGTGCTGTGTTTAAAAATATTGCCGGCCCAAGTTTTGTATTTACCTATTATGTTGCATAAACTTTACAGAAAGTGAATACAAAACTTGCACTGGCAATATTTTCAAACACTGCACAGTTTATTAAAAACACATCCTATATAAAACATTTTGTATCATAATAAGACTTTTGGGAACCTCACAGAACCTGTATCAAAGACTCCTTCAAAAGATTCACCCAGTTATGTTTGCAGACAACAATAATTGACAATGAACTAATCAGTGCTGGCATACGGTGTACTAACCACATAACTAATATGACTCCCATTGTATGGTGGCCATGTACAATGTTACAAAACTTGATCAAGCTCACCTGTACATATCCAAGACCTGGGTTTAATTTTGCATACAAGAACAGAATCCTCTCCACGACCTCCCAGTGAGCCTCTTTGCCATCGGGAAGTAGTGCATACTCATCGCTGGCTGATCGTTTCTTTACTGTGATCTGTAGAGATAGATTTATCAGAAGAGTTCTTAGAACTACTTTCTCCTCAAGAACTAAATACATCCATTACTATGCAAATCACCTTATGTCTTTTCCATGCAAATCACCTTATATATTATTTTGTCATGCAAATCACCTTATGTCTTTACCATGAAATTCACCTCATATCTTTATCAAGCACATTTACCACAGAAGTTCATAGAGCTGTCTTCTCTTCAAGAACTAAATGCATTCTTTACTATGCAAATCACCATATGTTGTTATCATCCAAATTGCCACATGTCATTACTAAGAAAATTGTTATATGTCTTTACCTAGCAAATCACTGTACGTCTACATCAAGCAAATCACTGGGGTTCAAAGACCTGAATGCCAACGCAACAGACTTAAAGCTTGCCTTCCAGAGAATTCACCAACCAACCAATCAGACTGACAAAATGACCAGTCTCTTCTCTTAACCATCCCTTCTCCACATTAAAAAAAAGTATGTCCCACTTTAACAGTTTAGCCTGTCATAATTCCATGACCTGACTTCAAACTCACTTTTCAAGTCCCTTAGACGCAAACATAAAACCATTTTAGACTGGATTTAATAAATTTAATCAAGTTTGATTAATTCTGTGGTTTATCTATATGATAATTAAATTTAAAAAGTTAATCTTTACAAAATAAAATAAATAAGAAGACAACCACAAGTTTACTTGAATTGACAAACTGCCAGCATGCTCTGCATGACTGTCTTCAGTATAACCAGCGGATAAAGATGTACTCACCCAGCGGCTCAACACTAAACTCAAAGCTGCTTGGAACTAACGAAGAATTTTAGACAATGGTTGAGCCTCTATACTATTACACATAATTAATGTTTATCAATTTATGTGGAGGTATCTTTCCATGCAATGATATCAGACTATCTTGTATCTTTTCTCATGAGAAATATGTTGTATATTATTTATTTATCAATTTATCTGAAGGTATCATTATATGCCAGAATATCAGGCTATTTTTTTTATCTTTTCTCACAGAAAATTGTTGTACATTATTTGTGTTTATCAATTTATGTGAAAATATTTTTCCATGCAATGATATCAGAATATTTTGTATCTTTTCTCATGAGAAACTTGTCTGATGATGTGAACATCAAAGACAAAAGAAGAAGAAGAGGAATATGAAGGAGGAGGTGGTGACTTGACTTACATTAAAATAGATACCAAGCCTATTCCTAGCCACAGTTTCTGACTGCAGGACGCAGTGTTCCACTCTCTTCCTCAAACTTTCTACATTGGATGTTCGACTGACTAAATCTTCACAAGGGTAGTCAGTAGCTTGCTGGAAGAAGGACAAATCTGGACACAAGCGTCTGAAAGTGAAACATAAATACTGTATGACCATCATTATCATTGCCAGTGGTTTGTGTTTCCTGCTGTATAGTGTTGGGGTGTTTGGTTTTTTTGTTGTTGCATTTATTCACTTTGAACTAAAGCGTAGTCCATACACGTGCCACTACTTCTAGTGCACTGGACTGATTTTTGCATGTGGATTAGCTTTCCCTTTTACCAGTGCCCCTTGCCACCAAGGAACCCACCCTGACTTCTGAGGTACTTGTAATTTATGTCCCCAAGTCAAGGATGAGAAGTCAACATTTTAGTCCAACCAACCAGTGTAGGGGTTGAACTTGCTACCTCAGCATCAGCAAACCAGAAGTTTAGGAAAGTGCAGTCTTATCCATTTGGCCAAGTTGATCTCCTTCTGCTGTATATATACCTGTCTCTCCCTCCTGCTTCATGATTAGGTAAGGCTCTTTGCAACAAGCACAATCTGTTTCCATCTCTTTCTATCATTGTTGATATCTTAGCAGCAAGCACAATCTGTTTCCATCTCTTTCTATCCTTGTTGATATCTTTGCCGCAAGCACAATCTGTTTCCATCTCTTTCTATCCTTGTTGATATCTTTGCCGCAAGCACAATCTGTTTCCATCTCTTTCTATCCTTGTTGATATCTTTGCCGCAAGCACAATTTGTTTCCATCTCTTTCTATCCTTGTTGATATCTTTGCCGCAAGCACAATCTGTTTCCATCTCTTTCTATCCTTGTTGATATCTTTGCCACAAGCACAATCTGTTTCCATCTCTTTCTATCCTTGTTGATATCTTTGCCGCAAACACAATCTGTTTCCATCTCTTTCTATCCTTGTTGATATCTTTGCAGGAAGCACAATCTGTTTCAATCTCTTTCTATCCTTGCTGATATCTTTGCAGCAAGCACAATCTGTTTCCATCTCTTTCTATCCTTGTTGATATCTTTGCAGCAAGCACAATCTGTTTCCATCTCTTTCTATCCTTGTTGATATCTTAGCAGCAAGCACAATCTGTTTCCATCTCTTTCTATCCTTGTTGATATCTTTGCCGCAAGCACAATCTGTTTCCATCTCTTTCTATCTTTGTTGATATCTTTGCCGCAAGCACAATCAGTTTCCATCTCTTTCTATCCTTGTTGATATCTTTGCTGCAAGCACAATTTGTTTTCATCTCTTTCTATCCTTGTGATATCTTTGCCGCAAGCACAATCTGTTTCCATCTCTTTCTATCCTTGTTGATATCTTTGCCGCAAGCACAATCTGTTTCCATCTCTTTCTATCCTTGTTGATATCTTTGCCGCAAACACAATCTGTTTCCATCTCTTTCTATCCTTGTTGATATCTTTGCAGCAAGCACAATTTGTTTCCATCTCTTTCTATCCTTGTTGATATCTTTGCCGCAAGCACAATCTGTTTCAATCTCTTTCTATCCTTGCTGATATCTTTGCAGCAAGCACAATCTGTTTCCATCTCTTTCTATCCTTGTTGATATCTTTGCAGCAAGCACAATCTGTTTCCATCTCTTTCTATCATTGTTGATATCTTTGCAGCAAGCACAATCTGTTTCCATCTCTTTCTATCCTTGTTGATATCTTTGCCGCAAGCACAATCTGTTTCCATCTCTTTCTATCCTTGTTGATATCTTTGCCGCAAGCACAATCTGTTTCCATCTCTTTCTATCCTTGTTGATATCTTTGCCGCAAGCGCAATCTATTTCCATCTCTTTCTATCCTTGTTGATATCTTTGCCGCAAGCACAATCTGTTTCCATCTCTTTCTATCCTTGTTGATATCTTTGCCCCAAGCACAATTTGTTTCCATCTCTTTCTATCCTTGTTGATATCTTTGCCACAAGCTCAAGCTGTTTCCATCTCTTTCTATCCTTGTTGATATCTTTGCCGCAAGCACAATCTGTTTCCATCTCTTTCTATCCTTGTTGATATCTTTGCCGCAAGCACAATTTGTTTCCATCTCTTTCTATCCTTGTTGATATCTTTGCCGCAAGCACAATCTGTTTCCATCTCTTTCTATCCTTGCTGATATCTTTGCAGCAAGCACAATCTGTTTCCATCTCTTTCTATCCTTGTTGATATCTTTGCAGCAAGCACAATCTGTTTCAATCTCTTTCTATCCTTGCTGATATCTTTGCAGCAAGCACAATCTGTTTCCATCTCTTTCTATCATTGTTGATATCTTTGCAGCAAGCACAATCTGTTTCCATCTCTTTCTATCCTTGTTGATATCTTTGCCGCAAGCACAATCTGTTTCCATCTCTTTCTATCCTTGTTGATATCTTTGCCGCAAGCACAATTTGTTTCCATCTCTTTCTATCCTTGTTGATATCTTTGCCGCAAGCACAATCTGTTTCCATCTCTTTCTATCCTTGTTGATATCTTTGCCCCAAGCACAATTTGTTTCCATCTCTTTCTATCCTTGTTGATATCTTTGCCACAAGCTCAAGCTGTTTCCATCTCTTTCTATCCTTGTTGATATCTTTGCCGCAAGCACAATCTGTTTCCATCTCTTTCTATCCTTGTTGGTATCTTTGCCGCAAGCACAATCTGTTTCCATCTCTTTCTATCCTTGTTGATATCTTTGCCGCAAGCACAATCTGTTTCCATCTCTTTCTATCCTTGTTGATATCTTTGCCGCAAGCACAATTTATTTCCATCTCTTTCTATCCTTGTTGATATCTTTGCCACAAGCACAATCTGTTTCCATCTCTTTCTATCCTTGCTGATATCTTTGCAGCAAGCACAATCTGTTTCCATCTCTTTCTATCCTTGTTGATATCGTTGCCGCAAGCACAATCTGTTTCCATCTCTTTCTATCCTTGTTGATATCTTTGCCGCAAGCACAATCTGTTTCCATCTCTTTCTATCATTGTTGATATCTTTGCCGCAAGCACAATCTGTTTCCATCTCTTTCTATCCTTGTTGATATCTTTGCCGCAAGCACAATTTGTTTCCATCTCTTTCTATCCTTGTTGATATCTTTGCCGCAAGCACAATCTGTTTCCATCTCTTTCTATCCTTGCTGATATCTTTGCAGCAAGCACAATCTGTTTCCATCTCTTTCTATCCTTGTTGATATCTTTGCAGCAAGCACAATCTGTTTCAATCTCTTTCTATCCTTGCTGATATCTTTGCAGCAAGCACAATCTGTTTCCATCTCTTTCTATCATTGTTGATATCTTTGCAGCAAGCACAATCTGTTTCCATCTCTTTCTATCCTTGTTGATATCTTTGCCGCAAGCACAATCTGTTTCCATCTCTTTCTATCCTTGTTGATATCTTTGCCGCAAGCACAATTTGTTTCCATCTCTTTCTATCCTTGTTGATATCTTTGCCGCAAGCACAATCTGTTTCCATCTCTTTCTATCCTTGTTGATATCTTTGCCGCAAGCACAATCTGTTTCCATCCTTGTTGATATCTTTGCAGCAAGCACAATTTGTTTCCATCTCTTTCTATCCTTGTTGATATCTTTGCCGCAAGCACAATCTGTTTCCATCTCTTTCTATCCTTGTTGATATCTTTGCCGCAAACACAATCTGTTTCCATCTCTTTCTATCCTTGCTGATATCTCTGCAGCAAGCACAATCTGTTTCCATCTCTTTCTATCCTTGTTGATATCTTTGCTGCAAGCACAATCTGTTTCCATCTCTTTCTATCATTGTTGATATCTTTGCCGCAAGCACAATCTGTTTCCATCTCTTTCTATCCTTGTTGATATCTTTGCCGCAAGCACAATCTGTTTCCATCTCTTTCTATCCTTTATGGCATCACAAGCTAATAAAATTAAGATGTATATATGTTGTAAAGA